>JAGPOY010002678.1:0-14391 GCA_018983105.1 Silene uniflora
TTTCAATTTTGGAGGAACATTTAGTTTCCAAATCCAGTAAAATTCACATTTGTTAATATTTCTGTCGAATAGGCCTTGGGCTAACCATGTTGCTGTTTTGGTAGAGAAATTTCCATCAACAGACAACCCCCAAATAAGAGTATCTGGAAAATCATTGTGCGGCAATGTAATATTAGTTATCTGATTAGTAATTTCATTATTTACTACATCTGATAACTTACTCACATCCCATTGATTATCGGGGGTTATGAAATCTCTAACCAAAAGATTTAAATCAAGGTTACTATGGTCATCAATATTTCTAGTACACAAAAATTGTACTCTATTTTTAGGGGTGGCTCTATGATGATTTGTAAGGTCAACTAGTGTTTGTGCCTTTGTGGTGTGCCCTCATTTGGGATCTTTCTTCACCATATCTTTAGTCAGAACTCAAAAGGTCTCTCGTATTTTCGTCTAAAGGCTTTAGACGGGTTATATATGACCCTTTTACAGCTAAATGTGACCCAGTTTAAATAATCAAATAAGGCCGTCGGATATGAGAATTAGTGATCTTCCGGATACCCCTACTTGCATGGGTGTGAAACACCGTCTTTTACTGGAATCTTGGTCAAGTGCATGTAGTACACTTTCGTTGTGTGCTCGAATGTGTGCTACACCCATTAATGAGTATGCGATTCCCGGTAAAAGAGGGGGTTCACGACAGTATTGAGACTTTTATCCTATTTTTATGGGAGCCAAGAGAAAAACTATAGTCCATATTCGAGATCGAAAGTATAAAATTATCATCGAACAATGTAGAAGAAAACCTTCCAAATGTACAACATTACGGGTGATAACATGAGTTTGAAATAACCGTGTATGACACTCTTAAAACATGTAACTAAGTCGAAGTGGTGCGAGTGAGTGACACTCTGGCCAATAGGGTCGTCCTTACAGAGGAGAAGGTCAGTATTGGTCGGTAACAAATCTCGGATAATATATCAAACTGCTAACAATATGAGAAAATGGAACATTTACAATCTGCCAATTTTGATACAAAGCTTTGTTCCCTTCACAAACGAGAGACGTCCAAAATTGTGTCATATCGCGTTTCACAACAAGCACTTCCCCTTTGTCTCTTTCACCAGTCAGCTCAGAATGAAGCATATATGCTTTGCTTTTCTCGACTTCCCTTTTGGGCATAACATGATAAAATTCCACAGCAAGACCGAAATTCTCATTCTAGTTTGGTAGGCTCTACTGTAAGATGCCAATCGAATACTGCAGCAAAAGGGACTTAAAAGTCGTATTTAGTTCTTCCACTGCCTAGAATGAGGCATAACATATCATCCATGTTCGATGATGTGTTGAAAAAATTCCATGCTTCTAGCATTAACCGTTTCCTTGATCCTTTGAAGTGAACTACCTGTTCATTACGGAACAAACTGAGGAATTAACAACCAAATACTGTACAATTTTAACAAAATCCTTTATGAAAAATTTCAACATTTCATAGAAATATGAACAGAACTATGCAACAGAAATGACCGTCATTGTGAAACTAAAAAAATTGGAATTCGCGTGTCATCTATGGTAAGCCAATAATATACGGAGTACTTGATGAGTGGTACTCCATACTCATGACCTGGATATGAAACTCATTAGTGTTAATTTTTCTCAGGGGCCCATCTACACCCAAAAAAAAATTGAACATCAGCGGTAAAATAACATACCTTTACATCCAGAGGCATGCCATGAAATTGTCCTGCGCCTTCTGGGGGAGTCCAATTATATAATGCACATGGTAGAAACAATACGGAAGCCCCATTTAATTCTTCCATGAAAGCTATGGGTTTGGAGAACCTCCTTGAATCAAAAGATGGGTTAGATCTTACAACCCAAGCTAAGGCCAACTGATCACCCAACATTCTAGAAGCTTTCATGTATCTTTCAGTGTAAGCTTTAAGAACTTCGGTCAAGAACTCTTTAGCCCTGAATAAATAGACAGAAAAGCATGAGTCAGTACTCAGAAATCAGTCTATTACGAGTTATGCAAATAAGCTGTTCCTAATACTACTCCATAAGCGTATTAAAGCAAGCTTAGTGAAACGCAGTAGTCTAGTTTTCATCTTCGACTTTATAATTCCATCCAATGTCTTATCACAGGCGGAAATGGCGGATCCGGGATCCATACCTCAGGAAATGTGGTCCTCTAACACCGAAAAGTTATTTTGTGTCTTTTGTCCAAATTTATTCTAAGAAAAATTAATCCGTACAATCAATAATTTTTGTAAGAAAAATATTGAAACACTGGAACCAAAATCTTTATTGCTTGTGACTGCACCAAGGAGAGTGTAAATAGCAGAGTAGTACCTTTTGAGACCCTCTATGGTTCCACGTACAGCAATAAACCCTGAGTTAAGAGGTTGATCTTTGTTGTTTCTAAAGGTTAAGGCCAAATGAAAACTCGAATACTCATCAAACATCTGGCCAAGATCGTCAACCACGGCTATGTCTGAATCAGTAAAAATGTAATGACTCCTTTTGTCGGGAGCAAGCTTAGGATACTCCTCCAGTCTTGCACTCAGAAAGGCCTGCATGCATGATGATAGAACAACAATTACGAGCACTGGACATATCACAAAAAACTATGAACTACGTAAGACATGTGATATATTGAATAGGCTAGGAAAGCCCTCTAGATAAGATCATGAATGTTTCACACAGAAAGAAAGCATTTACATCACTTGAAAATGCTACACAATGTGCCCTTACAATGTAAGACCTAATTCTTTGAAGCATCAACTTGTCTCGTGAATATTCACCTTGAATGGGATGAACTGTAACCTTTTCTCTGTCAACCCGCAAACCAGATTCCGGATCAGTAAGGATGATAACGTTGCTTAAAGGCATTGTTACCTGCGGGTACAATAGCTCAGTAAGAACTTTCTCAGGCATAGTATAATACAGAGTGCTCAATGAAAAACCATCACTTATGCAAAAAGTTTGCTTTTTCCCATAAGATGAAAAGGACAAATTTTATGCAGAGGTAAACTAATTCCTTCATGCAACTTTCGGCATATGAAGGAGTGGTACTAGAAGAGACGGTAAAAGAAACCGAGAGATCAACCCCTTCCATAAGAGTCCATTATACCTTGGCCTTGGGTCTCTCTCACTCTCTCTCCTATACTTTTTAAAACCACATTTATAACTAGGTCGTCATTATTTTAGGAGAGCGCCGCAAAGTTAAGGCTAAGAGCATTGAGCTAGTGACACAAATGAAATGCATACAGATATATATGATATTTTTCGAAACGACATTTACTGCATGCAGGCATCTATGACTATGAGCACCTCAAGGAAAATTAAACCACAGGATTAGTAAAAGAATAGCATATGTTAATGTAACCTTAAATGTTTAAAGCAAACATGATCAAGGTCTAACAACAAATATTTTCAGGTAATTCTGCCCACCATTAACTTAGCGAAAAGAAATCCTCTTTTGACAATGTGATCATTCCGCAATATGCCAGATAAATGAATAAAACAAACAGGCTTCTCCAAATCCTTATCGGAGAGGCACCTCTAATTGCTCGAGACTAAACAAAACAATAGTAGACGAAAAATAATTGTGCCCTTTGCCAACAATTTACAAAAATTCATAGAAGTACTTCACCGACATGACTTGTACCTAGAAACAAATGGCAAATAGCAGAAGATACCATCCATCATATCACGAAAAATAAGACACCAGTTTGAAAAATGTATACCTGGATGAAGTTAATGAATGAATTCAGGGTAGCCATAGATCTCTCCAACTTTGTATAAGAAGAATTTCCGATGGTCACAAAATCAGAGAATTTATTGTCTTCATTATTCTTGCTTGTAGAATTGTAAATGGTAAATACAGTAACAAAGGAAACATTCTCTCTGGACTTCAAGCTGTGCGAAGCAACGTGACGAGTCGTGTTCAGCGCTGTTGTACCTGCACAACATCAAAACTCCAATATAATAATACTCCGAACAAGATAATTGCTTGTTATTGAAAAGCAAAGCAACGATGATTACAAGTAATATGATAAGGTAAGGCAAATGGCACCATTACAATAAAGATAGACATGTTCATGTGAAAGAGTAACCCTCTATAGCAATAACATTAAACACTAACAATAACCCTCTAAATGATAAGGTAAGGCAAATGGCACCACCCACAGCAATTTTCTCATAAGCACGACTTCATTTACATTATTACATATACAAATGATAAACCCCCAGGAAAAATGACAAAGCGCATATAAGTCGTTCTCTGCTCGACGCTTCCGCAAGTTAAGAAGGATTGCCCCTGTCACGTACATTAAAATAGCAAAAGCCAGTTAAACTTGCCTTGGCACTGCAGACGATTTTGAAGACCCTGACCAGCAGCCGGCCCAAGAATCAAATGATCAGATTTTGTCCCATGTTTCTTTTGTTGATCAATGGTGGTTGAGAATTGATGCAACTCTAAAACTGACAAATAAAAATAAAATCCTACTTTTTAGCTTCTCTTAAATTGAGTACATATCAGCTACCAATTTTTTTACTAGCTAAAATGAACCAAATGTACGATAGTGGGAATTACCAGATAACAAGTATGGTAGAAAAATCATCACAGGTAGCAGGAACAAAAAACGCCGCCTTCCACCGCCAAATTTCATCCGGGCAATTGACATCCCACTTCTTATTCCATTCATAATCATAATGTTAACAAGTTAACACTACAACCAACCACATTGCATACACCTTTCGCCCTCTGCACCAATTCCCGGACATATATAAATACAAACGGTTAATTTCATCAAAATGATCATCAATCTTTTCATGGCGAAGTAGCAGTCAGACCAAACACTTCTCGACCCAGTGGCAGAGCCAGGATTCCCCGTTGGAAGGGGAGGAGGAGAAATTTGAAAAAGTTGAAAAATTAACTAAAAATTTCGGATTTTTGCACTGTCAGCGGGGGCGAGCGCCTACAGGCTACATCTAATCTCCTTTCAATAACCATTATAAGGATTACTCAAGCACTAATGAATAATGTTTATACGCCCTCCGTCCCCCAATCATTTGTTTACGTATTTTATTTTTTGTGAGGAGTATTTTAATCAATGGTAACCAAATAATTGTGACGGAGGGAGTATCAATTAAAAGCAAATATGAGCACATATAGCAATTCTCGACGCAATTTTCATCATGGGTCATTCGGAAACAGCCTCTTTTATTATGCTGCATACATCCGACCCCCGGGCCTCACAATTTGCGAGGCAGCGGGGTAATTTTAGTTTGATTTTCACTAGCTACTGAATTCTAATTCGATTAATTATCAAATTAATTGAGAAATACAAAAATAAATCAAATTGATTGCAGTATATTAAATTCAAAATACATGAAATTAAAAGGGAAAACTTACTAATGATGATGGAAATTAAGAGCTTTTGCTGAAAAACGCGAGCGAAAAAAAGAGAGGGGAAGGCGAAGCAGTGAGACAGTGAAGTAGATTTGATCTCAATAACGTCCTGTACGGCGTCGTTTCTCAGCATAAATATAGGGAATTGATCAATTGTTTACACTTTGCTACTTCCTCCACACACTTATGTTCACCCCATTTCATTAAAATACTCCTCACATATATTAGAGATATGGGGTGAACATATATGTGTGGAGGGAGTATATTTTATGGGGAAAAATAAAATAAAGTGTAAACTATTGACCGAAACGGAGGGAGTAAATTGTACTCTTGCAGTTCTTTATGTGAATATATGATTTTAGAATTTGAGTTCTTATAATGTTTTGAAAGCTTAATCTTATGTAAGGTTATTAGATCAATATTATGCAAAACAGATTCACCAAGCTTCTTGTATAAAGGTATGTCTTACACAAGCTGAATACATTTTTAATTTTAGTATGACATTAGTACATTACGGAGTACTATTTAATCAAGTGAGAAGCATCCGCCCGTTCTTTTTAGATAGATGGGGAATGGTTATTCACGCTCACTCGGAAAAATAGTATACGGCTATCTCATATTAGTCGTAACTCGCAATCTTACACCTTGTATAATGTTAGCGAAATGGGAAGTGTGATCTATCAAATTAAGGAGAATTATTCGTCCAAGAGAAACACTTTGCTTGTCCATAGACGACTCGTTTTGCCACGTTAGGTGATGTCGTTAAATCATATAGTACTCCGTAGTAAATAAGCCGAAACCATCAAGATTTTATTATGTTCTGAAAACAAAAACGATGAATAATTCCTCATAATCATGGAGTTCTTACATATAGCTGAATTATCGGCTACAGTTGAATTTTAAATGTTAAACTAGAACATGCCGTCTAATTGGTTATTAACCAACTGATCTTTTGCGAACTTGCGAAAGGTTTTCCCATTCGCTTGCATTCAGTTTCACGCGATAATCCACTGCCGTAAGGAGATACTTCTGGTCAATGTAATACAGCAACAATAACGACAAGAAGTCGACAACGACAATGATTAAAATTTCCTTTGAATAGACTTAACAAATCTCAGCAATGTAAACAACTGAAAATTCCAGCTTTTGTACAATAGAATACCATGGTTGGTGATACACCACTTCTCAATCACACCTAACCACATACACCAACCAACAACATACCTTTAACACTTAGGATTAAAATTAAAAAAAAAAAAAATGATTTTTCAGTGCACATCAATAAGCAAGTGACTTCCAACAATGGAGTCGGTGGGGAAAAAAAAAAACTAAGCTACGATCATCATTTGAAATTTAAGATTTCCATGCATCATTTTACGTCGTTGGCAACCAATGAACCATCTTGCATCAACTTCAAGCTTAGGCTGTTAAACCGTTCTCGAGAATATTGTCTGGATGCCTTTCTCCAATCTGTACCCGCCTTCATCATTACTGAGAACTCTTCGTAACTTATTCGTCCATCCTTCATAAACAAATTTGATTTGATGACAGTTAATTTTGAGACATGGATTCGCTAGTAAAATAAAAGATGACCCTCTAAAACGGTTGAGGCACTGTTTCATACTTGTATGATTTACAAATTACACACGACCTATTTGTAGTTACTTCGGCTCCACTTTGGAGTCGCTCCAGTGTCTGTCACAGCATTCAAGATGTGGGTATAAAATCTGTACCCCGCCCACCCTTACCATTCGCATTTCTCAAACATAAAGCATGACATTTATTTATTTCAATCCTGTTTTTTCGAACATCTTCCTATTCACTTTATAAACACTGAAAAATCAAATTTATAATTATTTCTTTTGTTTTGAAGACGCATCTCGTTAACAGTATCCCCATTTTCGGACAAGGTCCGTGTCCAAATAATTGAGTTAAGTCGAGTCCGACACTAAAAAATGTACCGGTGTCTCACCCTACACACGAGTCCAAGAAACAGTTTACAAGTCTAAGTTCTTCCTCTCACACGATCCCTCAACCCAAACTATCTACAAACTTCGAAGAGTGTAATTAGCGGATAAAATCATAAAAAGGTCAAGGGCTCAAACCTTATCAGTGTCCACATCATGCATAATGGCAGTGATGACTTCTTCAGTATCAGTAACAGCATCACTTTCATCATTCAATGCATCCCTCAATTCATCAATCTCAATGTAACCAGTCTTGTTTTTGTCAAAGAACGAGAATGCCCTGTGCAGGTGCTCATCATTGGCCATTTTCCTTGTGTGCACTGACACTGCAACAAATTCTCCGTAGTTCAATGCGCCATCACCGTCCACGTCAGCCTGCATAAACCTTGTTTAGATCTAGTGATATAGTGCTAACCACAAACAACTCAATCCTCAAGTAGGACCTAACACTGGAAGCATTGGCAGATACACTTTCTGCCGCAAGGGTCCTAGGACACTGGGAAGCTAAAGCTTTATGTGTCCTACCTTTTACGATGAAAACTTACAAGACACCAGGGAAAGTTTTTCATATCACTTGCAGGAACAGTGGCATACATGTATTGCAGTCATGCAGTGTCTTTCTTAGTTACCAGATGACTTCCGGGTATTTGGGTGAAAGGCAATGTTAGTACAACAGCTTAGAAAGATTTACATGAAGAGCACAAAACATAGATACAATCAACAATTCTCCATTTATGGTTAAGCCAAAGACGCGGAACTCGTTTGACATTCGAATATGACTTAGATAGCAAAATGACTCCTATTCTCTGAAATAACAATCAACTAATGCGATCTTTTACAGAAAATTCATTAAGGTTGACCGCAAATAACCTCACCCCATACCCCGTCATAAGCGAGAACACTTGAGATACTCGGGGTGGTGTTGAGAAAATTCTCTCTTTACAGAAAGTGAGCAAAAAAAAATCTCAAACTAGTCAATGAAAGACTATCATTTGGCATACACGTGATCAGGGAATTAACCCTGTCTTCAGCTTGTTGCCATAAAAAAAAATCTATATAATGACCTCTAAACAGTTTAAAGCGAGTAAACAACAATATCATAAGTAGCAAACATGGCACACTGGGAAACTACATCGAGTGACAATGCAAAAAAGTGCACTTTTCTATTTCTTCACTAAAATATTTAAGTGGGCCAAAATAAACCATAATAGAGGGATAAGAGAAGTGATTTCCAAAAGCAGCAACTAATTGGTGAAACGGAATAGATTGAAAGGCCATTCAGACTAAAATCATAAGACCCCATAATATCTATTGTGAGAACAAGAACAAAGATTATTTTTAAGAAGACCCGTGAACCAGAAAGTATGCACATGCTATTAAGAAATTGCAGCTAGCCAAAAAACTGCAAGCAGTAAAATGAGGTGTGAAGAAGGTTACATCATAGCAATATATGATGACAAAAAAAAAGTAGCGTAAAAATTTAAACAGCAGGCAAAACCTACGAAAGAAATTATAAAGAAAAAGGTGGGACACGGTAATAACTGCATACCGCATCCATCAAAATTTGGAGATCCGCATCAGAGATGTGTTGTCCTAGCTTATTCATTCCAAATCTTAACTGTTCCATATTGATCTTGCCCGTCTTTCCAACGTCCATCACATCAAAGGCCTCTTTTATGCCGGACACTTCTTCCGTAGATAAATGCTCTGCAATAACCTGCAAATCACCAGCTCAATTTAATTTTATACTATGTACTTATTAGCTTCATTTTTTGTCAGCTCTCTTCTTAAGAAAAGTTTTCCACATTTTTGGAAAGGGAGCTGCGAAAGATGACAATAGAAGTATTTTGTTTCACCTTTAAGGCCTTCTTTTTTAGCTTGTTCATCACAGAAAACTGCTTCAACCTGGCTTTCACCGTTTCACCAAGATTAACATTTGGAGCTTTCTTGATATTCTGCAACCAAGGATGATCTGTTCTTCCAAATAACAAGACTGGAATTAATATATGTTACATTAATTAGTGTGTATATTTGAATGGAGAGACGAATATTGAGTACCAAGCACTTCTTGAGCGGTAAGCCGTTTCTTTGGGTCTGGATCAAGCATCTTCTTCACAAGATCTTTAGCATTATCTGACACCTTTGGCCATGGATCCCTTTTAAAATCGACAACAGAACGAATAATCGCTTGTGCAACTCCTTGTTCAGTTTCTGAATGACACGGTAGTTATCACTTATCAGTATTTTCCAGTGAAACCATTAAGACCAGGCAACATAACTAAATGCCAACACTGAATACACTATGACTTCGCTTGGAATTCAGCACCAAGCTTAGCAATCGCTCTTACAGTGACAAAAGACAATTGTTGGAAAGATAATACTATGATATGTTAGCCCTCATGCGAGTGTCCCGTATATTTATTGATAAAAGAGGAGAGAGTGAATCACTTTATGAATCGAGGAGTTACTCTATTGCCCGATTAGTTTCAACTTTCAGGATGGAACTTGATTTTGGGTTAAGAAGTAGAATGAGGGAGTGGTCCACACGAGTTTATAAACTTCACACGGTATCACAACCATAGCTTTGACCTAAGTTTGATGAGTTTAAACTAGGCCATTGTTTTAGTAGGACCTCTATGAAGGGTGTTATTGATTGTCACTAGTCTATTTCAGAAGACTCTCACTTGTGGGGGCGGTGTTGAAGAGCTCATATTATGAATGTTTGTCGCCTAAAAGTGTGCTACATTGATAAAAGATGAGAGAGTGGATCATTTCGAAAACAAGGAGATACTTCTATTCCCAACTGATTTTGAGATGAAAAGTCTTATGGTTTATAAAGTGGTCTCTCTCTTCTCCTTACGGGCTTTTTCAAGACCGTTTGATGTGATTTCGGTCATTGTCCATGCAATTACGAAGTACCGAGTTATGACTCACATAAGCACAATCTTAAAACACAACCCCAATTAAGAATAAGAACACCACAGCAACCAGAAGGGTATTAAAAGAAATACAGTCACTGAACAAACCTGCCCAGAATGGAGGAACACCACACAACAAAATGTATAATATAACTCCAGCACTCCATACATCAACTTCTGGGCCATAATTACGCTTCAGAACCTCAGGAGCCATGTAATAGGGACTGCCAACAATCTCACTGAATCTCTCACCTGTCGCGCAGCACCATAAGTAGAGAACAGTGCAATGTTAGACAAAAGGATTGCATCACAGCCAATGCCATTGCTACGAATTGACAAACACAAAAAGAGGGTCAAATGATGCTTATAAATTATATTACCGGGAGTAAAAAACACAGATAGTCCAAAATCAATTGCTTTAAGAGCAGAATTTTCTTTCTTGTTGGCAAAGAGAAAATTTTCTGGCTTCAAGTCTCGATGCATAACTCCATGTCTGTGGCACATCTGCCCAAGGAAAGAAAGAATATAGATAATTCAATTAGCTCGGAATAGGTAAGGTATATAAACAGAAGCAAAATCAGTTATCAACACATCAAAACCCATCCTGTGAACTTATCTTGGGAAAAAAACACTCAAGTGTTGCAATTATAGCAAAACCAGAGGAGGTAAGGAAGTCAGCACTACCGTCGTGAAAAAGTCTGCTAATGAAATTAGTGTCATAAGTCTAAGGATTAGAGACATTGAAACAAGATAATGGCCACCCAATGGTAGTAAAATATGAATCAGATCCAACATCTTGCCCACTAAGAATATACTCCGTAATACCTAAATTTCTATCAACGCTAACTCAATCCTAAGAACCTTGATAATCTGAAGCTGAAAAGCACCAATTAGTTGCTGTGACATCAAAGCTTAACATCAAAAGGACATGAGACTTGTGGTTGATAGCTTACCAAACGGTCTCTACTTTCGGTCCCCTTATCTACTAAATATTGTGCTTTAATATGAAGGCAGTCAAAGTCAAAATCTATATGACTGAACATTTTGAGTTCCAAGATCACTAAGAGAAAGATATCAAGATCAATCCAAGTATAGGAAACAAATACCACAACTAGAAACCCTTAGTTCCAGATAATTAACTAGGCTTAAATTCCGGTTCATGTTGAAAAGATGCGAAAAATTCTACTTATGCATCAACGCACCTAATTGACTCTCCTTCATTGACGCATAAATAAATAAATCAAAGACCTCTAGTATAGATCTTAATAAACCAAAGTAAAATGTGATTAATTTTTACACAAGTCATGACTCATGACACATCAACCACAACTTTTACTCCTTTATCCACGAAAACATCCAAGGATAAAAGTATACACCATCTAGCAGTGATCTTAATTAACCACAGAACTTAGAAGTGAAAGTTTTTTACAATAGTCATCACACATCTAAGTTCTAACACAACTCTTAACTTCTTTGTCGAGGCAGCCCAGGCAGGCATCAAGGATGTAAACTACAAGACCTTTAGCAAGTAGCAACAATCTTAATCTACCAAAGATGTGACAGTGTTTCACACTAATCTCCACACACTTACAACAACACTCTTTCATCGTTTTGTTAGGATACTGAGGCAGATTAACGAGTACACCCCTCCCAACATTGGTCTTCATTAGCCTGGGTTGGGTATTGAAACATTCACTTGATTAAGAGATAAAAGCCCTCACAACAACACTACCCCTTCCCGAAACAAACATTGAAGAATCAATAAATCCAGTGTATAGGAACAATCTAATACAACCCAAACTAAGGCAAAAGAAGATACAGCTAACAAAAACACTGAAGAATCAAAGTTATACAGCAACAACAACATCACCCCCGCCACCTCAACACTCAACAGCTCCAACAAACTGCAGGGCAAGGGGAGATCGGATGTACGAATCAAAGTATACTACAAAGCCTGCTAAGAACAACAGAAGCTATACCTGAACAACCTCAACAATAGTCTTAGTAACAAGAGCAGCAGCTCTCTCAGTATAATGACCTCGCGCAACAATCCTATCAAAAAGCTCACCACCCTCACACAACTCCATAACAATATGAACAGCATCATCATCTTCATATGCATCCTTTAAAGTAACAATATTAGAATGTTTTGGCAAATGTTTCATAATATCAACTTCTCTCCTAACATCCTCAATATCAACAGCAGTTCTAAGCTTCTTTTTCAAGATCGATTTACAAGCGTATTTTTCGCCCCCGCTTAAATCAGTAGCTAAATAAGTGATCCCAAACTCACCTCTCCCTAACTCTCTACCAAGTTCATAGTGCGCAAGTATATCATGTCCTGTAGGATCTCTTAACACATTCAGTTTAGTATTTGCTGTACTTCCTGAATTAACTGCATAATCTGCAGAAAATGGGTTTGGTCTATTTTTTTTCTTGGTTTTCCCACCACTTGGTGCAGCACAACAATTACCCATAGCTACAAACGGGATATCTCCGTCTTAAACAAGAATTTACGAACTACGAAAACCTAACTTTAACCTTCAAACTTACTTTTCCAGATCTATGAACCTAAAGTAGCTAACTATTTACCTTCAATCTAATCAAAAACCTAACTTGTTTCTCTTTTCTCAATAATTATCAAATACCCAGTAAAAATTACATGAAAAAATCAACAAAGAACCAAACTTCACACAGTTTCCCCTAATTTAAGAACTACCCAGATAATATTTGATGAAGAAAACCCCAGAGAAACAATCTTTTTCAGTATTTTGCAGATTTATTCACTACCCAGATAAGATTATGCCCAGAAAAACAACAAAATTGTGTTAATTGGTGTATTAGAGAGATAGATCTCCCAATATTTGGGAGAAAATAGGGGAAAATAAATAAAATAAAAAAAGGTGGTGATAGACAGTTGGTTGCTTGATAAGATAGAACTTTTGAAAACTAATAAATGTTGATGTTAACACAAAGAAATTAGGGGAAAAAGAAATACAAAGACAGGTTAATTTTAGATTAAAAAATTAAAATTAAAATTAAAATTAAAATTGAAAGGTACAAAAAGTGAAAGATTATTAAAAACCCAGAAAGGGTTTATGGAGAAAAATGAAGAATTAATGGAGGAAAATGATGAATTAATTACTTATTAATTAAATTAATTAATGGAGAAAAAGGAAGGTGTGAAATCTGGAAATAGAAGAAGATAGTCAAATAATTATAGCTTTAAAGCTTCTTTCTCTTCTCTAATTCAATCTATCTAATACACTCAACCTTCTTTCTCCTTTCTGGATTTTTTTATTTTTTTGGGTTTCAAGTGATCAAATCCTGTGGAGATTTGAAGGTGTGAAGGAAGAAAATGACAATTGACAAACAATATTATATTATGTCTCTTTTTTCTTTTCAAGTTTTTAGTATACAATCGAAAAATATCCTACAATCGGTTGAAAAATGAATTACTGACCCTTCATAAAAAAAGAAAAATGAATTACTGAGCTTATTTGTAAAGTTATTTCGCTAATAATAGAGCTTGATAACTTTGTTGACGTATTGAACTCTTTTACAACTTCACGAAATTTAGTATAAATTGTCTTCACTAAGTTATTTAGAGATCATTCAATCATCCCCTCTTTTGTCACAATATTGTTAATCGCGACCTAAACTGACTTTGAATTTCGTATTCTTATAATAAGTGCATCATTTTATCTTTCAATTAGTCTTCCTTAAGACCTCTATATCCGTCTTATTGCTTCAAACGGGTCGAGTTTGATACCAAATAAGATTTTGGGCCAATAAAGTACAATTATTGTGGTAGTTGGAATTGAATGTAACTGACACGCTTTTTTTTTTGATTGGACTCTGACCTCATAAGCTGTCCCCCCTCATGCATTCCTCACTCCTCTATCATTTCCATTTCATCTTCATCTAACCCAAATCTCCATAATCTTCATCTTCATTTTTATCTTCATACTACTTCATGTTCATGTCAATCAACTTCATCTTATCAACTAACAAAATATAGAAAGAACTGGCAAGGAGCACAATCTCAAAAAAAGAAGGTTTAAAAAATCATCAACCAAAATAATTCATC
>JAGPOY010002679.1:1026-15417 GCA_018983105.1 Silene uniflora
TTACATTACACTATTTTCTTCTCAAACTCCGAAATAATTAATCTAACTTTTCCAAATCCGACTCCAAATCCAAACCTTTCCGAAATAAAACTCCATTATAAATTTCCTAACAGTAAAAGATGTTGAATGCGCGTAGGGTTCTTATAATCTGGCGCCAAGTATATACGACCGTTGCTCAATTACACCGCCAAAGATCTCAACTTTCCTAAATTCTAATCAAATTCCAAGTAATAATCTTATTTGTTCTATAAATCCCTAGTTTAAACCATCTTTAATTCAACAAAAATTGTTATTTTTCATTAAATCCATCAAAAAAACAATTATTTTCATCAATAAATAATTCATCAATGATGAATTTGATGATGATGAATAGGAGGAAACAATCTGATGTTTGTTCAGATAGTTCAGGGACTTCAATGGTGTATAACCCGGAAACGGTTTTCGATCTTAATGCTGAATCTTCATCTGGGTCTGCTAGAAAAATACCAAGATTTAATCTGAATCTTGACAGCAGCACTGAATTTGCACCCTTTAATGATTTCTTTATGTCGAAAGATGACAGTACTGGTATTTGTCTGGATTTAAAACTTTCGCTTTCGCCTCCGCTTTCAGTTTCACCCCCTTGTGCTGCTGATACTAATACTAATCCTGTTTTGAGTAAGACTGTACTGTCAGATGATGCAATTCCTGCTCCTGTCTGTTGCGAGAGCGGTACATATTCGACAGATTCTGAGACGGATTCTGAGACTGATTCTGAGACTGTTCTCGACGTTATGCCACTGAGTATGTACATTCCTGATGATGTGAATGCTGCAGCAGCAGTAGGGACAGTACCGGTAGCAGAAGAAATACAGTGGACAGTAAGGAAGGTGCTGACTAAAAGCGACTGTAATGACCAACACAGGCTACTGATCAGTAAGAATCTAGCCGAGCCACATATTCTGAACTATCTCGATAAGTCGAGAAGAAAGCAAGTCGATTCGAGTGGGCTCATGTTGGAGGTGTTTGACTGTGATACAAAGAGTTGGGTTGATCAGACATTGAGGAGATGGCCTTCAAGTGGGTGTATTGCACTGATGGATAACTGGAAGAGAGATTTTGTCGTGAGACGAGGGCTTAAGGTAGGCGATGAAGTCGGGCTTTGCTATCAACACAACATATTGTCGTTCAGTGTCTTGCGAAGAGCATCTTTGATCGAAAATTAGGTATATCTTGAAGTTTAACCAAGCATATAGATGGTAATATTGCAGCATTTGTGTATTTTGTTCTACTGGTTTCAATTGAAGATTCCGAACGTCATTAATGCTTATCTTTCGATACTCCGCCTTGTTATGTTGTTCATTTAATGTTTACGTCCTAACATCGTCGAGTCACGTGTAAAAAGAGACGATTCTAGGATTTCAAGAATGGGGCGAGAAAAAAACTGTATATATAACTGAAAATTCCCTTAATAATGGGGGAAAAAATGGGTCTGAAGTCGAGTGTTAACACACCAAAATTTTCGAACTAAAAAGCAGTAAATAAAGCAATATGTGTCGAATGATGCACCGAAATTTTTACAAATTTCCCAAACAAGAACTACAGATAAATAAGCTCACAATCCCTCTACAATTTTACCTTCCAAACAGTAAATGTTTGTATGCTTGCTTACAAACTACTGTACACAATATTTCAGCCAACTAGATTTACCGTCTTTCTAGCCAGTTAAAAATGAGGCATAACATTAGAATTGCTAGTAAGGCATCCCAAATTTACCATCCTAACCATATGAGGGTAGTATGTGGAGTATATATATAACAACATACAAGATATAAAAGAAGGAAGCATGAAGATAATTGTTTCATATGTTGCATCTTCTGCTATATTTAGGGACCCATGAGTACTCTTCCCATGTTCAGCTGATACGGATTAGACGAATGATTTACAGGTTGATTTCCGATATTATGCCCTTGACTATGGTTTTCCCTATTACCATAAAAGGCCATTCCACCATTTATATAACCAGGAAAAGTCGAAAATGGAGCTGATTGAAGCATTACGAGGTTTGAACTGTTATATTGGGTCCCGTTTGGCTGACCAGGCCCATTGTCAGAAGCAGACCTTATCCCAACGCCGAGATCAAGGCTTACTGGATCTCTGTTTTCATGTTGCCCAATCCGAGATGCTGAGTCGTGGCTGCTATTCCGTGCGGTAGGTACTTCATGGTTGTGCTTGCCCTCGTAAGTGGTGATAACTGCTTTTGGGTCATGGGATGCTCGCTCGACGTGTTTCCGAACTGGGCAGCCAGTATAAGTGCACTTGTAGTAACTCCTGCGCAAGAAGGATGGATGATAAGGGGAGTGACCGTGTGTCGTTAGGTTAGCAGAATGTTTCGTCCCATGGCGTTCAAACCACTGTACAGGGAAGAAAGGGGAGGGGAAGCAGGGTAATGATATTTTCTGTCCAAAACTTTGCCATGTTAGAAGGGTTTTAATCTGGCTTGTAGGAGAACAAATGGATCCATATATTTTTCTCCTGTTCATTCCCGTCAACTTCTTCTATTCAAACAAGGGGGAAAATTGTGGTATCAATTTCGGCATCATTTGCTAGAAAACTCCTGGTGACTGTTGGCACCCTGTAATTTTTAAATGAGCACCAATATCGACTCGATTACTTACTAATGACAAAAAGGAATTTAATTTGGCTTATAGGAGGGAAGCTAGAATCCTTCATTTCTCACACCTCCAAATCCCTCCTACTCTACTTGCTAATAGAGCAAAGGAATTTGTATCCCTCCCTTTCCCTTAAAATCCTTCTATCCAAAACAAAGAGTAAATTCTTAATGAGCGAAAAGTGGTTTTCCTTTTCAATACTTTGGACATTAAATTTCAACTCAGTTACCGCTAATCTTAAGTTCAGTATCTGAAGACATAATCAGCATTCAGACTTTGACGTTTTCTTAAGTTCATATCTCAAATCCTATCACGAGGTGTACCTAAGGTGCACCATGCTGAAATCATATCTTCTACTTCTTTGAATGTTGGCCCTCTTTATAAGAAACGTACTATTTGCAGTTTGCAGGTTACTTTATTTTGAAAAACACGAGTTTGTTTGCAAAAACGATACAACTCGGTGCCTCAGCTTGTGTCTTGAGCCTCGTTATCACAGATCCTGTAAGTGTCACCTCCTTTTCTTTCATTGCAAATACATACAAATACACAGGCAACATCCAATTTCTTTTCGCCGTGACCCTTTCAGTGGCTCACAAAATCTTCACTGGTTTTTCTTTCCCAAATCCCTCCTCTATATTCTTAATGACTCGGTTTCTTAAATTCCTTAAAATCTTGTGTCTGAATACATTCACGTCTATCCTCTCAACCACTTCAAGTAAAGCTAGGCAGGGATTGCTACTTCAAAGATACAAATGGCTAATAAGACAACTAAAACTTTTAGTTGGAATTGCTTGGAGCAGAAAAAAATGAAGCTAAACATCACAGAACAACAGACATACGACGCCTTAGAAAAATCAAAAGATAGACAGGCAAAGAGAAACAGCACAGGTATTTGAGGCAACTACACAAGGTACATGCTTCATGTTAGTCATCAAGTCAACACAACATACCTAGGATTAGGATTGCCTCTGACCACTTTCTGTCCATACTTGCGCCAGCGGTACCCATCATCCAGAATATCAACCTCACTCACTGTCTGTACAACAACACGTGGTTCTCGGATAGGCTTGACAACTGAAGTGATGTCCATTTCACCGATCTCCATCCTCCTGGTTCAGTAGTGATAACAGTGTTAGCTTCATACGGTGGAGCTTATCAAAGGCACAAGAGAGAAAATATCGTATACCTTCTTTTGGCAAATGGATCATCCTCATCATTGTCATCAGGGGTTCTATTCAAGTGGGATGCACCAACGTCATCGGTAATGTCATTTCCTCCTCCAGGTGACAGCTCCGGGGAGCAGCTCGGTTCAATATTCTGGGCTGTTTGGCAATATGAGTTTATAGGCCTGCCTGTAATGTTAAAAACAAAGTTCAAGAAACATACTCGTAATAGATAGGTAACACAATTACTCCCTTACCCACCTTTAAGCTTCACGCCTCTTTCGCCAAAAGTATTTACTAGCAAAATAATATGCAATGGAAAAGCAAGTCGAGGTAGGGGAACAAATCACGAGAATCATATGCAAAATAAAGATTTCAAAGTAGGAAGTTTACATATGGTTGAACCCAAAAAGAAGAGTAGGAAGTTTAAACACAGCCAGCGGTAGTACCTTCTTGCCCATTAACAGGAAATCTGTCAGACTTTTCTTCTAGGGAGGGCATGAGAGAGCCAGCAAGCCGGCGATTAGGTTGAGGTTTTGGATGATCATGTGTACCCTTGTAGATGATCTCAGTTATTTGTCCATCAGGTGACTGCTCAAACAACTTTTTTACTTCACAATTAGGATGTGTACATTTGTAATAACTTCGTGGAAACTCACTTCCCTTCACAAGTTTCTGCCCATATTTCCTCCAATTATAGCCATCCTCGGATGTTCGATCCGTTAGGACCTGAGATCCTAGTCCTTTCTGCTCATATTGTAATGGTTGTGCATCGTGATTTGAATCTGCCATTTGACTTGACTTGTACAAATCAGATTCTTGAAGTACACCCGCGCCTGAAGAAGCTATAGTAGATTTTAGGTCATCTGAGGGTATCACTTCGCTTTTCACAGCTATAGAAGGGTCAGAAGACTGGGACTGGGGCTCCGTTTGGTTTTGCATAATTTGCCGAGTTTGTTGTTGGTTCCTCCCTTGGTTCACCCCTGCAGAGGAACCCTATGATGCAATAGAAAGGATTGATTAGGGTACTATTTGCATATGCAACACACACATTAAAAGGCAACAATTACAATAAAAATGAATAAATTTCAAAATTCATACACAAAGCCTCAATGAAACGATTAAGAACCAATGACAGAGCTCAGAAATATACAAACACAGCTTGAAAAATACTGTATAACAACAGCAACAAAACCCAATGCCTCAAGATATTCAGCAAATGTTGGGGTCAGGGTCAGGGTCAGGGTCAGGGTCAGGGTCGGATGTATGCACTATGTTAACAAAGTGTGTTCTCAAATCATAACGGAAATTGCATAATAAAAGAAATACAGCCAGCTTGGAGAGCCATTTTGCTATGTAACAGGTGACTAGCGTCATAAACCAAAACAAAAGAAAAGTGAATATATATTGCTCAATTGAATATGAAAACAAGTTTGAACAATAGATGAGACAGATTTTAAAAAAAGAAAAAAAAAATCAGAAAGTGAAGAGGTAACATCAGGCACATCATAGAATCAAATACACGGACATGATAACAGTGAAATTACCAAAGATCCTGGGAAAGAGAAGCCTCCCATAGAAAATGATCCGGCATTGGGTTTGAACTCAAAGCTGCTTGATTGTCCAGCATCCAAGGCATTAGAGTTATTCATAGCAGGAAGGAATGCGGAGGAATCTCTGGGAGAGTTGTGCATCATTTGAGGCTTGAAAAAAGAGCCAGTTGTCGGAGAAGGTTCTCCCTGGTGGAGATAAAAAAAGTTTATTAGTACATAACTTAGCCTTTCGAATCACTCATTTTTCAGTATGTCACGTCGTCACCTAGCATTTCTAATTTTACAATTTATCAGTAAATCACCTAGCCTTTCTAATTTTTCACTGTCCTCATTGCAGTTTCGAAGAGAAGGTAGACACTTTCCTAAAAGCACAATAAGAAGACATTAATTGCACCTTATAAAATATTTGAGGGGAAGAAAAGATCACTTGACACCCTCGATGGTGAAAAAAAATGAAGTGGGTGAAGCATGTAGCTACTCCATACACTTATCGAATTTGCCCAGTGAAGTGAATGAACAAGTGAACCGTTAAATAAAGCACAATATCATCGATCTATTGGTGACAAACGAACAAGTCAACCACCTCAGGATAGTACCAACATTAACTGAGTGACTCAAAGCTTAACAAAGACATTAATATAAAAGTAAATCAAGAAGAGTTCCAATTGTCACCCATGTAGTTGGACAATTGCACTAACATGGAATCATTTATCACATCAAGACCCACTTCAAATAATTGGCAAAAGGAGGTGATACGTACACCATTAATATGGTCATGCACTAGAAGAAATGTGGCAAGGAACAATCACAATCGACCACAGGACATCCAATCATGCAAACAGAATATATACATTCCAGAAGAAAAGACAATTCCACCCAACAAAGAAAATAAGAAACACGAAAGAGAAAAAGATGCAGTCTTTAGTGAAAAAAAAACAAAACTATTACTTGAAATTGAAAGAATTAGAACCAAATAAAAAAGCTTAGCATTGTATGGGCAGGGCACTAACATACATTTCAGAGAAACACAAGCCCTTCTCAGAAAAATTATATCTATGATAGCACAAGAGATCCCTATTTAAACAGAAAAAAATGTATATATAAATCATCGGAATCTAGCACCCTCCCATTAACTCATTTTATGTCTTTGTTTTTTCTACCCATTTTAAGCATCTTATGTTAAACACAACTCTCATATGAATGCATAATAATCGTATGAAACAAGGAATCCGAAAGATGCCAAAATGATTTCTTCTTCCAACTCTCCTATTTCCCCTTTCATTACCACATTAGAAAAGTTCTACTTTCATCGACCACTAAACATATTAAAATCAGCCCAAAAATACCCTAATACAACAAAAGGACCTATCATAATTTTCGCTCATTGAAAGTACAAGCTATAAAACAATCCAACAATCAATATATAAAACCCTTTCTTACAAGAACAAGAACGAGAATCATATGCTCCACTAATTACATTTCCTACCTTTCCCTAACCCATTCCTCTAAAAAATCACTTTCTTCCCACTTCCAACCATATTAAACTCATCTTACCACCTAAACCACAACCTTTTCCACTTTAATTCCCCCACCCCCACCCCCACCCCCACATTATACTACTCCATTTAAATTAAAAACGTCTCAAAACGCATAATTTCACAAGGCTAAATCAGAGAATCTCATAGCTCATCTCACTAGTATACAAGTCTATTGAATTAAACTCATTTTAACACTAAACCCCAACCTTTTCCGCTTTAATTGTTTTTCCTACACCATTATACTACTCCATTTAAATTAAAAAAACGCGCTCATAAACGCATAATCTCCCCTGGCTAAATCAGAGAATCTCATAGCCTCATAACCCATCTCTAGTAGTATACAATACAGCTCTATTAAATTAAACTCACTTTTCCGCTTTATGTTTTTTCCCTATGCCATCCTACTACTCCAATTAGTCAATTACGATAACATAACGCGCCTAATTAGAGAATCTAATAGCTTAGCTTATCTCTACTCCATCCAACAAACCTAATCAATGCAAAATGACGTTTTTACCCTCCTTAAAGTCTCCTATCAACTAAACACTATCCTCCCTCCCTTCCTCCTCCCTTCCCTCCGTCTCAATCAATAGTTTACATTTCCTTTATCTCCCCCTCCTAAAATAAACATAAACTATTCTCTAGAACACGCGGATTACTACTCTTCTACGGAGTACATTTTACTCCTTCCGTCTCAGTCATCTATACTAACCTTTGATTAAAATCCGCCTCACAAATAATATAAACAGTAAACAATTGACTAAGACGGAGGGACTAGGGAGTACTCTATTAGCTGGAATTGTAAACCTGAGCTGCCGCCTGCCAGTCTACTAATTTAGTCTAATAAGTAGGGAGTACTCCTAATTAAAATATCCGTCACAAAGAATAATAAAAAGGTAAACAAATGATTGAGACGGAGCCGTAACCGACAAAGCGAAACCATACCTTAAAATTAGAAAGAAGAACGGGAGAATCGAGAAACGAAGTCGGACTAAGTCCAGGTGGAATAGTCAAACACGGTGACCTCGAGATCGGCAACTTCGCCGGTGACATCAGCTTATACCTCGCATTATTATTATTATTATTATTTAAATTATTATTATTATAATTAGGAGGAGTTGATCCGGCGGAGGTGGCGCAGGGTTGGTGCATGGACCGGCGTAGATCAGAGCCGTCGATATCAGCAATCCAGATGCGATCACGGCCGTTGGATGAAGGAGGTGGGTCCCCTGAGGAGGATGACGTGGAGGACGGAGAGCCGTCCATGTTGGTTTGCATTTGATTTTTGAGGAGTACAAGGGTAGTTTGGTAATTTTGGATGAGAGAGAAAGTGGAGATTGATGAGAGAGAAAGTGAGTGTTGACTGGTTTTTTTTGTTTAGGATCTGAAGAATGATGATAGAAGGTGAAGGTGGGAGGTTATGCGACGTCGTTTTTGTTCTTTGTTTTAGATTTTTATTTTATTTTGGGAGGTGTGTGAGTGTGGGTGTGTGTCTTTAACAGTTTTTGTCTTTAGTTTTCTTTTTCACAAATTTTCATTTGTGACGGACACTATCCGTCACAAATGAGTGACGGGTACTATATTCTCTCACAAAATATCCATCCAGGGTGAGTGGAGAAGCACATGGGGGGTGCCCACCTTGTTCCCTCTACCCATTTTCTCTCACAAAATACCCGTCGCAAAATCCGACCCGTCGCAAGCAAGACCTACTGTTCTTTTTTGCTTTGATTAATTATGTTGTGTGTCTTGTATGTTACGGAGTATGTGTTTCAACTTTTTCTTGTTGTGTGATGAGATTATATTTATTTATTGGAAATTGGGTGATGACATGAGGTAGGGATGTTGATGGTAGACACCGGAAAACTGACCTGATCTAAGTAACTTGATTTAATATTTGAATAAAGGATTCGAATTTTACTTATAACTTGAACTAATTCAACTAAATTTGATAATATCGATCTAGTAAATGATCGGGATCCAAAAAGATCCAGCCTGACACGAATTGATCCGAATTTATGCAAACTTGAAATGACCTGACTCGGGCTCATCCGACCAGTTAAACTGTTTGTCCAGTCTACTTAGTGTGTGTTTGGCCTCGCTTTTAAAAGTGTTTTTGGACCTAAAATCACTTTTTGGCCAAACACATCATTATCTAAAAGCTGAACATAAATTTCTCAAAAGCCAAAAATCCATCTTTTTATCCATAAAAATAGAAACAACAATTTGGTGTTTCTGCTTTTGAAAAACACTTTTGAAAAATTATGCTTGAAAATCAAAAACTCAGTTTCAACGAGTTAGGCCAAACATGCTCTTAACTGATTTTATATTGAGTTATATGTTGGGGTTTCGGGATTAGTTATTTTAGTTAGATTGAACAAGAAAAGTATATGTAAATTGAATTGGTCCATATTAAATAGAGGTTTATGTTCAAGTAGCCAAGTAGGTATGGATATTATGTTAATTACAGAAAATAGCGAGTTACTAATAGTAAGAGATATATCTTGTATAAGGTATGGTTTGTATAGACGAGTATCTTTTGTTTTTAGTTTTTAAAATTGGATTGGTCCTTACCTGAAGTAGATATATTATTGTCTGTATATACAAGTCGTTACGCAAGGATAATAGGTTACACTATATTAAACTTGTTCTGGTTTTGGCTCTATTTGATTAACTTTGAATCAAAATTGACGAACTCAAACACTCAGCAAGTAATAAAATATATAAAGAGTAAATTCAAGTTCTAATTTTAAGGAGTTCAAACATAGATTGAAAATTGGATTTTCCCCAATACACTCAATAAGCAATAAGGAGAGTTTTTTACATGCTTGATGCAGCCTTCTAATTGATTGGAAGACATTATTTTGTAAAAAAATCTAAGAATAATAAGTGATTTTTTTTTTTAAATATAACTCGTCACTCAACCTTCTAAATCTTATTCCCTGTATAATAATGTCAGCTACAATATTTATTGGTTTAACTAATGTACTTTGTCCATGAAAACTTAGGAGTTAATATGTGGGAGGTGACCTATAAATTTGCCAATTTTAACTACGAAAAATGATATTTTCATGGCTTTGTGGGCTAGAGTGGGAAGCTCTTTTAGCCCACCTTGTTCCACTTGAACCACTAGCTACAAGTCCATATTTACCCCAAGCATATTGTAGTTACAAATTTGCCAATTTTAACTATGACGTTAACGTACCGTTTTATCTATATCTTGTAAGCTTTTTATTGTTAATCGTAACTTAACATGAATGTTTGATTTTGTACTTACTTATATAATAAGCGTACTTGATTAGCCGGTTTATCATTAATCATGATTTATTCTTATTTTATTACTTATATAGTACTCCCACCGTTCCAGTCATATGTTTACACTTCCTTTATTTTCCCCTCACAAAATAAAGAAAGTGTAAACATCTCACTGGAACAGAGAGAGTATCATTTTTTTTATAAATTATAGTGATTTTTATAAACTTATTATAACACCACCTCTTAACAGTAGTTAGTTAACACACTGACTAAAAAATGATGACCATTGTGACTACTTTACCAATTCCCGGGCAATGAAAACACGTTATTTGAAGCAAGAAAATGCCAAATATGAAAGATTTATCGAACAATGTTACTAAATTATGGAAAGTTTGAACAAAGAACATCCTCATGATTGTTAAGATAAAAAAGTGGATTATGTATGGCTTAAGTACAAAGACAAAAGGAGTAAAAGGCACAAACATGGTGGGCTCTAGTGTGTCACATGGTCTAAGACCCAAAATGCAACAATGATATCAAAAGAGGAAAAAATAATTATTAAAGCACTAATTGTATGGGACCTACTAATTACCCTTATTGGTTCTTACATAGTGATCTTCATTAATTTTTTTTAGGAAAGAACTCGTGGACGCTATCTTGGTAGGCACTGGGTTTGGGTATGCGTGATAGCCCGTAAATCGCTTATATCAGGTAAGTTACCCGAGGGTGACATGCTCAAAGTTTATAAGACATGGACTCAGGCAATAAATCTTCCAAAAGATTGCTCTTGAGGACCTAGGCTTGGACCTAGGTCTCCTAGGAATTTCACTCAAATTTTAACCACTAGACCACCACTAGACTCCAATGCGAAGCTGCGGGCTTCATTATTTTTTCTTAATTTCTTTTTTGTTCTTTACTAAGTTCGTATTATTTGCCTCAAATTATTAACTAATCCCCCATAAAACTAAAAGAATAAGAGATTCTAAAGTTTTCCCGCCTAAATGAGTTGTACTATATTGGGCTTTGGGCTTCAATTATATCTTATTTTTAACTAGGCCATACTCATCAAGTCCATATTATGTGTATGATGTGATAAAAAAAATTTACTACTATTATTTTTAGAAATAAACATGATGGTTATGAATACTTTTTTAATAAACACTTTTTAATTAATTCTATAATTCCGTCCTACCCTTGATACAAACAATACAAACGTACTACAAGTTAAGAGTATTCACGAAAAGTTTACGTATAATATATTTTTTCTTACACTTTAACTTAATCTTATCTGATTGTATTATTAAGGTTATTAGTTTATTACTCATTACTTAACGTTTATATTACAGCTTTAGTGGATGTAATGATAACAATATTTTTTAAAACAAAATTAACAAAATAATTTCAGTAACAACGACAATCTTATACGGAGTAAAATGTTAAACCTTCTCTTTTCTACCTCTTAATAAAAAATATTAGTAATAATAAATCTTATAATTAAATTTCAGATGAAGTTAAATATTAGTAATATAATTGTTAAATTCTCTAACATCTCTATCTAAAAAACCGCGCATTCGCGCGGGATCTAAACTAGTTTTATATGAATTTGAAAAGTATATTTGATATTTAGGCTGACAAGTCTGACTCGATCCGAATCTGAGCAAACACAACACAACAAAACCTGAGAATATTACAACCGAACTCGAACCCGAGCAAACCCGCCCCAACATGACCCCGAGAATATTAAAGTACTAATGGAATTTGGAATGGGACGTACTAATTACCCTTATTGGTTTCTTAAGACATAGATAGTGATCTTCATTATTTTTTCTTTATTTGGTGTTATTTGTTTTTTTAACTAATTTGCTATTATTTGGCTCGATTTAACAATCTCTATATAAATTTGGAAAGTATATTTGATACTTGCCCTAAATTTGAAATGATTTTATATGAGGTAAAATGACAGAGTTTGAAGGAAAAAATATTTATTACTCCGTATTATTTATCTTATCCCACTAAAATATACTCCCTTTAAGGCTAACTAGTTTTTGCGCGAGCCAAAATCCCGCGACTTAGGCCGGTTACCTGCCTGAAGCCACCTTTGTTGGTGGAATGACAGTTATAGTGAAGGCGAGGTTAGTGCGGTTGGCAGACCAATAGAATAGATGTGGGTTACGTTATCATTGTTGTTCTCTTGTTGAGGATTAAAAGGGTTAATCACATCAATGTATGGCAATGTGTTTGTAAATTTGCGTTCCTCATTAACTCTAACTACATTGGTGATATGTCTCGGTTACTACCCATAATTTGGGTTTTGTCGATGAATTGCGAGATTTATTTAGTCGTCACGGAGATATGCAGTACAGAAACCTGTGTACTCATAGCCAACACCTGGCAAAAATTTCGTAGATTACGTCACAGTACATTGTAATGAAAGCATGGGTACATAACTTAGAATACTGCCCGTGATATGCAAGCAAAATAGGATTTTCTAACATTTAGTTTAGCAAAGTTCAAAAGTAGTCCCCTGCAGTATGAAGGAAACGACTGCATTGGCTTGGTGTAGTTTGTATTGTTTCGGTAATCGGTTCAGAGTAGTTATCAAGTAATGTTGACTATCTTGTTGATGACATTTTGTACGTGTTGCCATGGATTCAGTTTCATTTGGTCTTGGACCTGAAACTTCCCCCTAATTTTCCCAAGTATGCCGCCAGTTCGGCCAAGATATTTATCTCTGTCCGTCACTTTTCGTTGTCAACTTTGGGTCCTTTATTCCAATGTAGCATTTGGGTCTACACTGGCAATTGAGTAACCACTGATTCAATCGTTTAGGCACCCAAAAAAGCCACGAAAATCAGGTGGCATGGTATAAATTAACTTAACTTAGCCTAATCAGGGGTAGGCGTTTTAAGCCACGAAGGTTGATATTTAGGTCAGCAATTGACTATCCGCAGATTAAAGAAGCAAAGCGAGCATGCTTGCAGAATTTAATAATTATATAACAAGAGTTGTCGTCTAAGAAGATTAGCTAACATATAATTGTTAAAACAGAGTGGAGAAGTGACGTTGCTCTGAAGGCACAACAATTCATCGAATCAAACGACAATTTAGAATCCTAGTACTTATTGTCTCGTCATCTAATGATTTAATTACTGCATAGGGCTGCATTAAAATGTGCTGAGTTTGCGTCTGCTGATCGCATGACTATGGTTCGTAGTTCTTCTAACTGGTTATGGTTCCTCGTTTTGTCTTATGTTTGATAGCGCTATCTGTCGTATTGTTTGAATTTGCAGTACGTGTTTGGATTGGGTTTCTTAAGGGCTGTATTATGCCATCCTATTTCCATTAGGGCAAGTATATGTAAATTTAGCAAATCGCATTTTTTAGTTGAACGTGTAAAATGAAGCATACGGGTAGCATTTTAAACACAACACAAGAGATTAAGGTTGCAAGACCGTATTCTGATCATGTGTTTGAGCATGCTGGTTAAGCATTTGATGCATTAAATAAGATTATAATAACGGACATGTAGAATACTCGCTATTTCAGTTCAGGCAAATATATAGCGTTGCTTACACGCGTTTCCCAATGTATACGACTTTTCGTGCTGCCTTAAAAGCTTCCTAAGTAAGTTTTAAAGATAAAGCTATCAAACTCATTATACTGATATGTCCTAGTTTTGTGATTAGTTGTTAGTATACCAAATAAACACTTTCCCATATTGTCCACTCACTCGTCGTAAAGAAACCTCAAGAAAAACAACTCAAATTTTTCGAAAGCGCTTCGACTAAAGAAAAAATTAAAGCATCAAATTTTTTATATATAGGAGATAGATTTAAATGCCAAACAAATAAATAATTAGTGAATATCCCCCTTACCTCCATGCATATCCCCCCTCCCCCATCTTGTATGTCCTCCAATTCCTCTACGCTTCCTCCAAGAAAATGACATTGTGATTAGGATTGTCTCTATTAATCCATAAATTAGTGAAAAGGAATTTCGATAACTGTAGTTAATTATATCTTTTAAGGCTATAATTCTAATAATTTTTTTTTTCATTACAATCAATTATCTTCTAAATTATTATCGTTGGTCGTCCATTTTTCCTCATATTACCATGCCTTCTCCTTTTACACCTTTATACCCCTTCCCCTTTTCTCCACTTCATCTACCTTGTCTTCCACTTTCTCTCACTTTTTTTATCTCTATCGTCATTGTGTACTTAACCCCCCCCCCC
>JAGPOY010002680.1:0-16218 GCA_018983105.1 Silene uniflora
GATTATTCCAAAAAAATACTACCACGGATTAATTATTATTGACAACGGTTTTGGATCCGTTCTTAAGCATTCCATAACGGTATTCTTAACCCGTTGATTAAATTTCATAACGAATTCGCGTTTATAATAGCCGTGGTCATATAATAACAACGGTCGATGCAATAACGGTTCCTCTTTTGGTGTCATAACGGTATATAACCTTTTCTAACCGTGATTGATGGTATTATTTGGCGTAGTGAAGTCGTTTGATTGCTTTGGTAGCAATGTCACAGAGACAAACGGGGGTTCATGAATAGTAAGGGCATCCCATAACGATTTCAATTTACCATAATACTCGATAACAGACATACCTTTCCGTTGCTTACACTCACTAGGTTCAGTTTTCCGAGAATGGATCGACGTACCGTCAACCACAGCATAACGTTCCTCAAGATATCCCTATATGGCGGCTGCATCCTCGACATATGAGACACTTTCAAGCACGGGCGGGTCAATTGTATTCCGGAGCCATTGAACAATGGTGCAATTGACAACTTCCCATTGCCCAAGCAGAAACTTATCAGTAGGTTTTTTTTCGGATCCGTCACAAAACCCGAATTTGCGACGAGATTTGAGCGACATCCGCATCGAACGACTCCAGTCGTCATAGTTATGACTGGTTAAAGTGACCTGAGAAATTTTAATTCCGGGGATATCCCCAGATCCGAGATAGTATGGGGATACAGGGTCGATTTTTTGGGTGTATGATTGTGACTGTGAGACAGCATCGTCACCAGTAGCCATGGCAAGACGACGGCTGGAGGATTTTTGTTTGAGTCTGTTTTAGGTTTAGAAAAAACTCGGCTCGATACCATGATAACAGAGGAACCGTGAAACAGAGAAGGAAGAGTTTGTAATTGTGTGTATTTCATTCAATATCCTTGAGCCTTATATAGTACAATGCTTAGCACAATTCTAGGAAGATATTATCACAAATGATATGGGATCAGATTTGTTACTAAAACAGATTGTTAATAATAAGCCTAGTATCTCGCCTAATTATACGAATAATATCGTATCTTATCTCGCCTAATACGGTCAATAATACTTTAAATTCATTTTGAGTAACCCAATATTCAAAATCCAAATAAGTACCGATTATGTCAACCAATCATATCATATTTAACCGTGATCTTGTTTAAGACCGTCTTAGTTTAAAACTTCGCACAATCTCCTTTTGTTTAAACTTCTAGTTTAATCGGATTTAAGTTGTCTTAAATTAAGATGGTCTTAGACAAGAATTTATGTTTATTTAGTGACATACTCACATGGTAGTGCACGAATAGCTTCAGAAGCTATATTAAGTTGTTCGAGTATAAAATCGAGTTTGAGACTCCAACCATTAGCTAAAGTTTTTGGTTAAAATAGTTGGGTGTGGCTGATAGCTAAAATACTAGGTGTCGTAAATTCTAGACTTAACTAATCAAATTAACAATTTAATAACCTAACTTTGACTCTAGACTACTCTAAATGAGAAAGTAGTAAAGTGTAAGCAAGGGTCGAACCCAAGGGAAAGGTTGTTGAACTAAAGACTCGATTTTTACTAATTGGCAACTAATTAAGATTATGCTAATTAGCTTAAGACACTAATCACAATTTAAGACTCAACAATTAGAAGATTCACAAACAATGGATATATAACAATGAAAAAACATGTAGAAGACATAAAAGGAGAGACTTTGGTTTGGAAACATAATAAAAATGACAATGATTCAAACTTTTCTAACAAGACAATATCACAAACACTTGGTGTGCAAAGAGATTCAAATATAGAGAAAGACTTGGTGCAATTCAACCTATTACCAACTCAAGCTTGTAATCCCCTCTTCCCCTTCCTCTATTAATTATCTAACCCAAATTACTCACAAGATGGTAGTTACATACATGAACCCATGTATGAAACCCTTCAAGGAAGACAACATGCATAAGACCTACAACATGCTAAACATTCCTAGAGAAATAGCAACAATTCCAAGTAAGCAATGCTAGAATATGTCTACAACTAGATAACCATCATAATTAAGACATACAAGAACCAACTTTCTCCAAAGTTACAAACTTTAACCAAAGTGTGCAACTTTAGAGGATGCTTCTACAAATTCCAAGCAATATTAGACCAACAAGCTTTAGAATATGCAATAGTTCAACATTTATATGCAAGAGTGATCAATTCTAACACATAATCATTAAACATGAACAAGAGGAACAAAGGAAATACTTTAATTAACAAAAGAAAGGATTAGAGGTTCATACAAAGACTTGAACTTGGCAAAGGTAAGAATTACACCAAGCAATGAAGGTTTTAGCCTTCCATAATTATCTTACAACCCAACAATTGAAGAAAGCTTAACATAATTTTAAGAGAAATTTTGTCTAATTATTACAAGATTCAATCTCCAAATGAAAGTGTATGAAATGGTATGATGATTAGAATGATGGGAGAGAGTTTCTAGATCTCTAATTTGTGGATATATATAGGGAGGCACTAGAATCTAGGTTAAGTCTCCAAAAAGCCCAAAACGCGGAAATGAAGCTGAGAATTCCAGTGAAAAGCGCAGGCTGCGCATCATCGTGACAGCAGCATCTTTCAGGGGCCATATCTCCCTTGTTTCTTGGCCAAAAGAGGCATGTGACCTATCGTTGGAAAGCTAAGATCACAAGCTTTCACCTCCACTTGGTTTTGCATCGATACGAGGCCTAGAACTCCAGATATAGCCATTTGAAGTTGACCCTTGTGAAACCGAGTTTTCAATTCTTCATTTTGGCTCTTGTTTGTGTATGCCAAGGCTTCATTTCTTCCTTTTTCTTGCTTTTCTTGGCCTTACCTTGGGCTCTCCTTATTCCCCTTTGGTGTAGAAAAGACGGACACCGAGTTCCATCTTAAAGATACAACCAACACACGAAATTACAACCAAAAGTGCAAACCGTCATATTACATAAAAGTCCCACAAAAACCCGGTATCAAGCATGTTTATTGTAGTAACATTGACCTATTGACTCGTCACAATTCGACACTGTCAGTGGCCTAAACCCGTTACATGATTTAACAAGGTACAAAGACAACCGAATAAAATTGCCGATCACAGATTGAAGACGTGATCCAGATTACAAAGATGAGCTATAAGCCTATAACTTAACTAACATGTCTTGCTTGTGACGGGCACTATCCGTCAGAAGTTGAAAACGGATAGTGCTCATCTCATAATAAAGCAAGTGGGGGAACAAGTGGGGTGAAAATAGAGCATCCCATAAATAGTGTCACTTGCATATTGTGAGAGGTATACACTATCCGCCCTCAACTTATTATGAATAATGCTTATTTTCAATGAGAATTTGTGTAACTTAGCAAGAAGATAATGTTGGACTATACTCCACCGAAAATACGATACATCCAAATCATGCAAACTATGTTAGGAGTATATATAAACTTGTATGTCGTCGTTTCTTTTATGGGGTCGTTGTTTGATACTGTGTACTCCGTAATTCCGTATCAATTTTCACAACAGTTGTCATGGATATTGAATAGTGACCGATTCATTGATAGTGATGCGTGTCATCAATCATCATCCATCAATGTATCTAGATGTGTATACATTATTAAAAATGTGGAATATTTACAGACATTTGCTTATAGTATAAGTAGGTGTAACTGTGTAACCTTTTATTGTTGGTTGTTAATGTGTGATAACCAACATCATTATTCATTACCAATTGTTTTTACCATGGAGCTGACATTGTTAGAAATTTGAGGATGTTGATAATTGCAAATACGTCTTTTCTTACGATGAGGCGGTAATAAAAGATTTTTAAACACGATAGTTCCTTGTAGTATACCTAGGGGTGTTAATGGACATATTGGCGTAAAATTTATTAGAAAAACCTACCACGTCTTTAAACTCAAGAATTAGTAAAACAAATGACATTTCATATTGAAAATGACATACCACTACTACTTCTCCATCATCAGATTCATGCAATTATACTCACGTTTTCCAATCACTTAATTAAATGTTAAATTCAACAACGGGCCTGGGCCGCACCCAAACGGAGGAGAAAGAGTCCACAACGGAGGCCCAAGGGGGTTCCACTCTAAAACCAATTGGCAATAGAGGGAGTAACCCCTTGCCTTATAAAGTGGTAGTTCTTCTCCTCTTTTATCAATGTGGGACAAACACTCACATGTGGACTATCGGGTTTCTTCACATTAAATTATACTATTTCCTTGGTTTTATTTGGAATCTTGATCATTTTTAATTTTTAATTTTTAATCAATCAAACACCTTGTTAAAGACTATTGGTTCTCTTTTTTCATAATCCCATTTCACTAATTAATTATTATTATTATTATTATTATTATTATTATTATTATTATTATTATTATGTAAGAATAATACGGAGTATTATTATATTGATAAATCAAGTCAACAAAAAATATTAAATTGATCAATCATTATCTTCATCATTTTTTATATAAACAGCTAATCAAAGTTCAAACCTTTCTGCTTGTAATCTAATTTTTCTTCCAAAGTTGAGGTCTTTTTGCAGGTACCATTCCTGGGTTTTTCATCTTTTACTTGAATTATTTCATGTGTTTGTTATTACAGTTGGTCTCCCTTAAAACGGTCATATACTCATATCCGTCAAGTATATGTTTTGGGTTTGGAAACTTTCTTACTGTGATGATCACTATATGTATTGCACCTTTGATTATATTGTAATGATTTGTTTCTAAATTTAAAAACGGGGTTTCACAATATAAAAATATTTGTGTAATAAGAAGGTCTTGATATATGGTAAAATGGACCCTTACAACATTTTTGTGTTATGTTTCATGTTGATAGGATCCATTTTACATAATATTCCGTAGTAATGTAAAACCGCTTTATAGAAGACTAGTTGTTGTCGATATCAGTGTTTCGAGAAGTTTAATTTTGTCAGTTTCTAGGAATTAGTTTCTAATAAATCATGATTATTTTGCTTAAGAAACATGATTATGGGTTTGTTTAACTACCCTTGTAATTGTCACATTTCTTACACTTTGTATTGAGTTTTTCCTGCTCACGCAAAAACTCAGCAACCTCTGAACCTTTCATATATGATACATTTCTAGTGCATCTGATCATATATATTTGAATTTTGAACATTGCTACCGCTTTACGCTGCTCGGTCGAATAATTTGTTTGTTTCTCCCAAGCCTGCTTTTGTAAGCTCAATGTAGACCTGCAATCTTATGTTCTGTTTAGTAGATGGTCACTTGTTTTGGGTTACGTTGCGAAATAATCGTGCTTAAGATTGAATTTTGTGTTCTGATGCAGGCTGCTGATAATCAGATTGCATTCTGCTAATCTGCTTATATAAAGTTTAGCAAGTAATGGGGTCAGAAGGGCCTGCTGCTCCATCAGCAGTAACAGTTCATGTAACTGGCTTTAAGAAATTTCACGGAGTTTCGGAGAATCCAACAGAGACAATTGTTGGGGATCTTTTTGAGTACATGGAGGAAAAGGGCTTACCCCAAGGGATAATTCTTGGGAGCTGCAATATTCTTGAGACTGCAGGACATGGAGCAGTTGTTCCCCTTCACCAAACACTGCAATCTGCCATTAGCAATAAGTTTTCTGGATTCCCAAATTCTGAGAGAGTTATTTGGGTAAGTTGCTTTATGTAAGTCTTATTTTTCGTGTAGTTTGTCGCATTTTCTTTAATGCAGATTAATTGATTGGATCTGTCTTCGTTTCTCTTTTAGTTAGGAGTTGTCAACTACGTTGCTCAAATGCCTCTAAAACTTTCGTAAGTTGAACGTGCTCAGCTTACCCTCGTGTTGAAAACGAGAAATATTTAGTTGATTGATTTACTATGAAAATTACATTGAATTTTGCATTGACTGTGGTACTATAATCATATAAGAAGCGTAAACATTACAGCGAGCTTTTACTTAATTCAGCAACAGCAACATTCCAAAGTCTTGTATAGTTATATTTAGTTGGTCATATATACACTTTTTGTTTCTAGCATATGAGAGGTTATCTGTTTAGTTTCAGTTGCAGATTAGTATATCTATTTAGTGCTCTAAGATCTGGAGCACTTATGGTATATACAACAATATCATCAAAACTTCCGCAAATGGTAGGTTGAGAAGGTGTTGGATGTACACAGTCGTATAGGAATGAATGCTAGTGCGGTTTATTATGATTTATCTGATCTGTAGAGGAAGCAACTTTGCTACTGGAAACTTGTATGAAAAAGAACGTTTTCTATGAAATCCTATACGGGAATTAAAATGTTATGATGATTTCTGCAGTTGCATTTAGGTGTAAACAGTGGTGCCACACAATTTGCCGTTGAAAATCAAGCTGTCAATGAGGCCACTTTCCGTTGCCCTGATGAAATGGGTTGGAAACCTCAGGTTATATATATTTGTTTCCTGTGAATGTTCTGTTATCGGTATATTTCCTTTTAGCTTACTATTTTCCCTAACTGCCGAAGAATCCCCTGTTAATTCACGCAGAATGTCCAGATTATTCCCACGGATGGAGAGATCTCGAAAATTCGACAGGTAGTTTGATTTTCTTGGCTTGTATTATTATGTGCACGAACGCTTTTCATGTCAATTTATTGCATGATCAAGGATTCAAGACTGATGTGGGTTAGATTAATCGTAAAGCAACTTTTTTTGTTGGTGATATACAGTAACTAGAAACTCATTTCTATAGCTCTATGAACTTACCTGTCCATTCCCTCCTTAGATTCACTACATTTTTCAAAATCTTCCTCACGTATCTTAAAACGTGTAGTTAATCCGACTGAATGGATGGAGTATCATTTACCTTTAGTATGGATAAAGAAAAGGAGGAAAAAAGACGGAAGGAGGGTGGAGGGAGCAAAATGGAGCAATGTCATTTTCGCTCCAAATCTTTCCGTTGTTGGAAAGATATTAGTTTACCTTGTTGGAGGGAAATGAAGAGATCCGTTTTCCCTCTAACTCGACTTCGCTAACCAAAGAGTGAAAGTTGCTGCATTTCTTTTCCCTACAAATCTATCCAAGCAACTGTCGAATTATGTCGGTTATCAAAATCTTGATAGATTGTACTTCGTAGTAAATAATGCACAAGTTTGGCCACATCTGTCGAATTATGTCGGTTCTTAACATCAAGTGACATAAATTAATTTTGGTTTTCTGCACAGACTTCCCTTCCAGTTGACGATATTACAGCAGCTCTGAAAGCAAAGGGTTATGATGTGATGAGATCAGATGATGCAGGTCGCTTCGTGTGTAACTATGTATATTATCATTCGCTCTGGTTTGCCGAACAAAATGGGATAATTTCGCTATTTGTACATGTACCTCTCTTTTCAACTATAGACCAAAAGACTCAAATGCAGTTCATAGCTTCATTACTAGAGGTACTTGCATCTTTGCCCTAGTATTCTTCCGACATACTAAAAAGTTAAACGGGGCTTATTTACTGAAATACGAAGGAGTATCATATTCATATATGAGTATGTCGCTCGAGTTCTTGTCTCTGAAGCTTGTTTGTTTGTCCTTGGCAAATGTAGTATGAAGAGGGGGATGAATGTATGTCTTTTATTGCTGTAATAGACCATCTAATATATCAAAATGTCTTGTTCTCATCAACAAGTTTTTGTTCGGCTCTAGTTTACTATACATAGAGATATTTTTCGTTGATTCTAGCTGAATATTATTTCCAAAGTTCAACTAGATACACCCAGTGGTTGAGCCGGGATTTGAACTCTGCGTGGGCAAAAGGGGCAAAAAAGTTCAAAATTTTGAACTTCTAGTAGGGGCAAGGGCCAAGCGCCCCTGATAACCCTCCCCTAGTTCCACCGATGGTCCCTGCTCATAATCTAGACGGGATTAGATCTGTCAATGGCAAAAACCGAGGCACTTCGGTTGCAAACGAATTGAACCCACTTACCTAGTAGTATCCAATACCTACTTTGGTTGATCTTCTGGAAAAAGGAATGGTGTACCATAAGTCCATAATCCTTAATCCTAAATGCAGCAAGTCTCCCTTGTGACGGGTATATCCGTCACAAGATTGTGACGGGTCAAGTACTATCCACCTGGACAAAACAGAATGCTATTTCCTAGACAATTTGTTTTTGTCTTGTCTTCCCATGTGAGCTGTATTTAACTCGACACAAGGTTGCGACGGATATGTCCGTCACAAATGAGAATTTGTGAAAACGAGAATGCAATGTGAAAACGCCTCACACTAGTGGTAGCTGGCTTTGGAATAATAGGTGATACAGACATAAAACTGATGATATTGGTAGCTAAAAAGTCCATGTTGGTTCCATAATGTTAGGAGTTAGGCCTTAGGAATTGGGACTATCTATATAAATTCCAAATAAAATGTCACTTTTGTAAGCATGCATATAGTAATTAAGCTTATACCACTTTTGGATCAACATTTCAACCTGTAATCTTTAGTATGTCATTTTGTGTATGCCCCTTCTTCAACTCTCAAAATTGACTGTTTTCTCACCTCTTTTTTTCACGTGAATCGGCTACAAGTGTTGATCAAACTAGTTAGTTCGATGTTCTGTCAAATGAAGAATGTCTGGTCGCTCTCGGGTTGAGTTGAGTTGAATACATTTGGGTTTGGTCGAGTTGGTATACCTTTCCCTCAAGTCGGTCACAATTTGATATTGATGAGTTTGATCGACTTTCAATGGCTCCTTTCGTGTTTTAAAGTTGCACAGAGTTTAGGTTGAGACCGTCTTTGGTAAACAGCATATTGGGTGAAATTAGTAGATTCCGGCTTAAAAGTTGATTGATCTACTAATTTTATGTGTGTGTTAATGACATATTCAAATAGCATATTGGTCGAAATTAATATTTTTGAATATGCTGCTACTAGTCACATTGTAATAGCCTAACCAGTTTATACATGAAAATGTTATATTTGTCATATAAACTACGGAGTATTATTTTCCACGCATTTTCTTAATTCTGCTAATAATCAACTATCATAAATATGCCTCTGCTGTCTGCCAAACAGAAGCTGAGTTTGGTTAAAGCAGTTCATCTTTTAGATTAGATTTCAAAACTTTTATTCGGTTGTGTTGTAGTCTATATTATTCCGCACTCAGACACTTGAAATGTACGATGCAACACGCCACTTTGACTCTTTATACTAGACCACAAAATCAAAAACATTGAGGAAAATAACCCTATCTGACACTCTCACACCATGTCATGTCCCGACACTTGCAAGCTTGCAGCCGAACCAGAGTAACATAGGTTAAAGTTATAAAAGAGTGAAAAGTAAACCTAGTGAAGAACTTGAAACAGTTTTGGTAGAGCAAGGTCAATCCAATACTTTTCACCTTACTAGTTACTACAATACTACATAAGCATCAACTTACATTTGTGTGATAATTGTGGTGTTGATTTTCTTACCACAATTTGATTTACCTATAAACACTATAGTAAAAGTAAATATTATACCATCTATGTTACTTTAGCATTGTCCGACATCTCCTCCCGGTACATCTAAAGGCGGCAAGCCTTCCAACAAGCAATAAACCGGGGGAACTGTCGATGCACCCAAACTTCCATAAGCATTCCAACAAAACGGCTGCGCTAACGATCCATACTTGGAAGTTGATACAGGACCTGTTGCTGAGGCAGGTAAAAGATCCAGATCCGTGATAGTGATGTTGGTACAGGGGACTGAGTCGCTGCAAGCCAAGTGAACGGGTGGGCTTCGCGTGTCATAAGTCCCCTTGATATTTGAGTAAGAGATACTACCTATCGAAACAGCTGATGTTGAGTTAGAGCAGTTCTTGGACAGGCAATAGTATTGGTCTATCATGACGGGGTTTCGAACTGTGTCCATTTTGATATTGTCGAATGTTATATCAGATACCGATCCAGACCCGCCTTGCCACGTCTTGATGCGGACCCCGTTGTCAGAATGTTTGATAAAGCAGTTGGTGACTATGATGTTGGATACACAAGCCCGAGAGTTGTGCACTCCTAGGCTACCGATGCTGCAGGATCAAGTTCACAACTATGTTAGTTTACCTCTTAATATTACATATTGTGCTCGACTCAAGAGTCGATACTTGGATATTCATACGAGGATATCAATTGTTTGGGTCTAATACTCGGCATATACATGCATTATACAATATTAATCAAATAATCGACTCAATATATCTATATGAAGTTCACCGGGACAAATTTTAAAGAAATATTATTGCGTATTCGTACATTTTCGAGTAATTAATCATGTTTAAATATAAGTTAAACTAACTGATTTTCATTATTTCGTCGTATGTGGGTCCATCCCTAACAAGACATACGAAACGTTGGTAACTTGATTCCGACATGGTGTTCAATAACAGTCGTTTTCGCGACATATATTGCAATCAATTCAAGTATGCCATCAATGTCATAGGGAGTACATAACTCTAGTATACAAACATATTAAGTGTGTGGACTTGTGTGTGGTACCTGATTCCATGACTAGGACCGCAAGTAACGTTCTTGATATACAAATTATGACTACCAGCTCCAATCGATATACAATCATCACCTGAAATGTACAAAAACCCGTCATTTTTACTCCTCCAGTGGTTTGCAATTGCGTTGAGAATTATATCGACTAGATTAATTGACAATATAAAAAGAGTAGGCGGTTTACCGTTGGAGATGACTGAATTGTGTATGGTGACATCAACTGTATTCTCGACATGAATTCCGTCAGTGTTTGGACTGTTACCAGGTGATTTTATAAACAGAGAATCAACATGAACACTCTGACATGCATCGAAACGGATATGGAATTCAGGGCTGTTTATGAATCTCACCCCTCTCACTGTCAAGTTTGTGGTTCCAAAGAATCTTATAGCCTGCACAACAATCATAAGCACTCAGTCATATACTCATATCTCTTTATTATAAACAAATGATTGGGTCGGAGGGAGTTAGTAAATTATCGAAAATTGAAGGGTGAACTTACTACTGGACTGTCACAAGGGCCAACATTGTTTGTAATTGCACTAATACCCTGTTTCATTGAGAAAATATGCACCAAGATTAAGAATGTTTATTTGTTCCGATTTAAATAATTCTTTACGTTTATTCAAAATTCATCTAAACGAGAAAAGGTAGCTTAGAATGTCGTACCTTGTGAGGCTTACAAGGGAGATTCCACCATTTCTGTCCTCTACCATCAATGAGGCCACTACCTTGGAATGTTAATCCATGGGCTCTATAGAAAATAATCCATTGTTTTTTGCTCATCTTCTTCGGCCATGAGTTCGGTCCATCTGGTGGTACTATAGTCCCTTCAACCTTTAAAAATGAATAACATTAACAATTGTCGTTAAAATGAATTTGTACGAAGTTTATATTATGTTAAATGAGGCGTAAGGTCAGTACAAATTGTAAAATCACTTTATTCTAAGACACTACATATAGTGGTCCATGTCTCTATTATGTTAAATTCTCGTTGTAAAGTTAGTTAATCATTGATAGTCTCAGATAAAACGGTTTATTTGAACTCATATTGTATTATATCGACTGTAAAATTAGTTAATTACCTGAAACACAAGGCCACTCTTGCAAGGACCAGTGAAAATCAAAGGTTGAACTAAGAAAGTAAATCCCTTTGGTGCAAGAACCTTAGCATTTTCTATTTGGCAGGCAGCGTCCCAAGCCGACTTAAACGCAGTTGTATCGTCTGTTACACCATCTCCAATCGCACCCAAAGACATAACATCATAGACCGCGACCTCTTGAGCAATGGTGGTGTCATTCTTAGCAATACTAGGACTTGGGGCAGGACTAGACTCGACTGTAACGTTATAGATATGACTACTAGGACTTGGAGCATGACTATAATAATGATCGACGACATTTCCACCACTACCATTGTTGGGAATTGGCGCGGGAGAGGGAGGAATAGATATATGGTCGTCCATAGGAAGAACTGTTAATATTCTTCCTTGGATAGGGCTTAGTAAAAAACAATACAACACCGTGAAAACAATATGTAAATTGGCCATATCGACAATGTGGGTATTTTTTCTTGGATTAAAAGGAATGTGGGGGTGAATTATGCAATGGATGGACCTCTTTATATATATGTAACAAGATAACAAGTTCAATTTGTACTAAATCAAAGTAGTAACAAGTTAAAATCAAGCAAGATTAGATAAGGATTTAGGCATGGAGAAGTTAGTATTAAAGGTTGAGCTAGTGAAGTATAGAGTAGGGCAAAATAGGGTGAATATATAGACCATGCATGGGCTAAGAAACTACAAGTTGTAGTAGTAGTAGTACTAGTCGAGCACTCTCTCAAAAACTCGAGTATGTCTACCTTCAACAGATATTATCGGTTTTAAGATTAAAACGAGTCTGTGTGTGAATTATTTGAGCAAGTTGAAGCAAGAGTAATACAATTGTGTGTGTATACAAGTTGATGAGAGTAATTGGGTAGAATACAAGAGAATTTATAGAGTCAAAAAGTTGGAATAATGAAATAGTAGAGAAGTTTGAAGTGGATAGTGAGGAAAAGAAGTCATGCATGGTTGGGATAGTGGAGTTCATTTTAGGGCGGTTTAATGACTGCATGCCCACAAATAATGTGTATAAAATTATTGAGGATGAGATTTGAGCTTCAAGCGTGGTATTTTAGATTGGCCGAAAGAGGTAATTTTTATTGGGGAGGTGGTGTTTTTTATTATTCTTTTGTTAGGACTTTTTGTCACCTACATTAGATAGAATTATTATCCGTAGTAAATTAAGGGTATCCTTCGGTTGATCAAAGAATTGAAGCGACACCGAAAAATTATTTTTCTATATACAATTTACGTGAATACAGTAAAATTGTTTTGTTACTAATGTAGGTGTGGAATTCCATAGGAGTTGATAATTATCTAGGGGAGGCTGGGTAGCATCAATACTGACACCGGAGGCAGACACGAAACAGAGATATCACGCTCCATTCCACTTAAACCCATCTTTAAATCAATCTTCTTCTACTTCCCATTTCCGTTTAAGAACATCTCATTCACCCTCAATTCGACCCACTCTACCAAAGTTGGTTGGTGTGAGTGGTAAGGGCTCGCATCTCTTAAACAAGTGGTCAGGGGTTCGATTCCTGGCTCTTGCGAATGAAAAAGTCAAACTTGGGAGGGGTCAACCCATTCAATTGCCTTCAGTACCCCGAAGGAGATTGCCCCAGCTGTCGGTAGGAGATACTCCTGGTCAACACCAAAAAATTCGACCCACTCTCCTAGCAAGTTCCACCATAAAACAACGACATATACCATTCATCCTCAATTCAACCCACTTCCCTGCAATTCGCGCGCATCGCTAGACTTGCCTCCCCTTCGACGAACGACCTCTCTTATTCAACAACTGAGTGCCACCTCGCACCTCCTCTAATCTCATCCACAAATCGAGCTACCAAAGTCCAAGTCGAGAGCATTCATCAAAGAAACCCATAAACAACGATCCTCCATTCGATCCCGGAAACAAAGGTCCTCGTTTTGAAGGTGTGTCCAGAATGTGTCCAAACACCATGGACCGTGTCTAATTAAATTAAAAAACACAGACAAAATTTTATAGGTGTCCGAAATATTTATTTTGTCGCGTGTACCACCCGTGTCGATAGCGGACACGTGAGATGCTGGTTGGGAGAAGTGTTCGTGCTTTTCAAGAGGGATAGGTAATTATGTCCATAAAAGAGTAACCCTTTCCAAATACATTTGTAACCAAACAACTCTTCTTTTGCAAATAATGGAAATTTTCAATTCTCATATTTTACAAGGGTAATCAAACAACACATAAACGAACATAACTACATTAATCTATTTGAGTTCCAAAATATTTAATTGATATCCAATTTAGACAAATAATAATACTCCCTTCATTTCAGTTAATTATTTAGCTTTTATTGAATAAAGTAAAAGGCTAACCATTGATGGTGATGAAGAAAGAATATACTACTAGAGTCCTAGATTGTGACATGGTAACCAACTAAGGTGGACCCAAAACAAACTGAACTTGAATGGAAGTTGGCATATTCAAGATACTCCGATCCACACGAAATTCCACATAGAAGTTTTTACGAGTTTTAACAAAATAAGGAAAAAATAAGGGTAAAATTGGTAGGGAATATTGAATAGTGGGTGGGTGAATCCAATTATAAGAATAAAGTTGATGACAAATATGTAAATAGATAGTAGTAATAAGGATCATTTGGTCAAGCTTTTTACCAAAGAGGGTAACGGGGAGTTTGATGTGGATGGCCCATATATAGTAAGTGGGAATTTGGTGTGGATTGGAGGGAGTACAACACAATTAAAAAGTGATCATGATTGATAAATAATACTCCGTATAAATAAAACTAGGAGAACGTTAGAAAAACCCTTGTTATATTACCAGTATTTCTTGAGGTTGCTAAACTAGATAAATATCCAAATTACAATAAACTTGGATCAACTAGAGCTCGTATAAAAATAGTGATCCCATGCCTTATACTCCCTCCTACCCATAACTAATGTCCCATTTGGGTAGGAGCACGGGAATTAAAGAATAGAGTTAAATAATGAAAAGTATTGTTTGAGGGTAAGAAAAAGGTGAGTTAAATAATGAAAAGTAATGGGTAAGAGTGGGTTGGGTTGTTAATAATGAAAAAAGCAAAGGGTAGAAGAGTCATAAATATGTCAAATGGGACATTTGTTTGGGTAAACAAAATTGGCAATGGGACATTAGTTATGGGTAGGAGGGAGTATAAAACACAAATCGATATTGGTGGCTACAATAAGTATGAGCTTGGGTAGTTCAATGAAGTCTTTCGAACACCATAGTTTTTGTACTCAGCATAATACTCACCAAGTGAAGAAGATGGTTATTTGTCTAGAATCTAGATTCTAAAATACAAAAATGTTTTAACATTTCAAAATGTATCAATCAAACATTTTTAAAGCTTAAGGCTTGTTCTTTTGGACTGAAATTGTCTGAACTGAACTGAACTTAATTGAGCTGAACTGAACTGAACTGAACTTATTGGAGCTAAACTGAACTGAATAAGAGTTAATTTGTGAAGAGAAGAGCTGAACTGAACTGAACTGAATCGAACTGAACTGAAATGAACTGAAATTAAGTCCAAAAGAACAAGGCCTAATTCCCTTCGATACAAACTATCTCCAGAATACGGTACTAAAGGAAAGGAATGTTAACAAATTTGGTAAGAAAATCTACTAATAACTAAAGGTGGTGTGTGAATCGGGGCTAGTCTAGAGAATCTTTCTTGCGTCCTTCCGGAGGACCGTCCTCCCTACACACAAGGGATAGTTTATAATATTTATGTGCGCGCTCTTCCCTTGTGTGTAGGGAGGACGGTCCTCCGGGAGGACGCAAGAAAAATTCCAAGTCTAGATTAGGTCAATTTGGATCGGGTTATTTCGGGTGTGTGCCATCGTTTCGGATTCGGGTGATCGTTTCAGGTTTTTAGTCGATTACGGATGTTAAGTTGTTGGGAAACTTTGGGTGGGATTGGATCATTTTCGAGTATGAGTCATTTTGGGTCGGGTCAATGGTTAATATACTTTAATCCCCCTATAACTAAAAGAATAAGAAATTTCTGAAATTTTCCCGCTCAAATGAAATAGGCTATGATTGGTCCTCACACATTATCATATTAATTATATACCATAATTAGAAGATACTACTATTACTAAGCACACATTAGTGAGATATTTTGATTTTATTACACATATGGAAATCCCCTGTTTACTAAATGAATATGTGAACTCAAATATTTTCCCTCAAAAAAGCATATTTTTAAATATGGAAACTATTGATAATTTAATTATATTCACTAAATAAGGAAATTAATAAATATAATGTATTTCATTATATAATTCTTTACATTTAAATTAATCTTTTCATCAAATTGTATAATTTTCACTAAATACTAAACTATATAATATTTAATTAAATATAAATAAAGGCAAACAATAAACTATTAAATCTTTTATCGATGCTACAATTTGAGAATGACTTAACTCATACGGAGTATATAAACAAAATTATTAAAATCGTTTTGATTAGTCTCATGATAAAAAAATTGAGAAAATTTATAAATTAGAATCATTAGCTTTGTGGTATAAAAAACACTTTTAAAAAAAAAAAAA
>JAGPOY010002681.1:0-14384 GCA_018983105.1 Silene uniflora
GGTTGGGTGGTTTCGGATCGGGTTATTTCGGGTCGGGTCTGAACGGGTCCATGAAAGTCCGGGTCATTTTCGGGTCGGGTCGGGTCAATTCGGGTTTCGGGTGTCATTCGGGTTTGGCAGTTCGGGTCATTTTCGGGTCTCGGGTCAGCCTTTTCGGGTCGCGTCAATCGGGTCGGGTTGGTTTTGCCAGGTCTACCAGCCACTTTACATGCGAAAGCCGGTACCAAAACACATCATACATTAGTACATTCCATGTCTTCTGATCATCGTATATACAAGGACTTCAAAACAAACCTCCTTTTTTTGTGCATACATCCCAAATTTTGTTAAAAACATTAAATCCGTAATATTTATGACTGATAAATTTTCAGCGTGACACCAAAAACAAGCATCTTTGGGTTGTTTATGGTGTCCATCAACCATTACTCCAGCAACAAGAAAACGAATTATACGATACATCACTGCCAAAGAAAGAAGTAACGGACTGATGGGCAAGTCTTCCTAGAAGGTCCAAAAACAATAAACCAGCCACAAGTCAACAATAACAAAGGTAGTCACATACAAACGAGCATCAACGAGAGAACCCCAACAAGGACCTTATCTTGATATCCATAAAACAATGAAGGTTAGCGCTAATAAAACCTCAAGCCATGAAATTGAAGGTGATAAAATATGTATGGAAAGAAAACATCTTTTATATAAATAGTTGAACCAATTTCTAAAATAACCATCATGGCAGAAAGAATGCTGAGAAAACTATTCTAATTCTACATTTAACTTGGAGAAATCGGTTTAGTCCTAACCTTTACAGCAATTGTATCTGGCTATGTAAATCAACAATGAGGCTGCGACATCAGAGAAATACGCCCAATCACCTCCCCTACAATTAGTTTCCTATAAACATATACTATCACAGCCTATCTCCCTGTGATCTGAGAGCACGGAAAATCACTAAGGAAGAATAATAAACAAGAATCGAGAAATTTGGGCTTTGTTCCACCCAATAGTCAACAGATGTGCAGGACTTGCATCATCTTGTCTTCGAATGCCAATAAAAATGCGCAATTAGCTTAGTCACTTTCCCTTCAGAAACCCTCTTCTCATCCAAATTCATTAGTAGATTGGCCTCTGCTTCCTTGTACGACTCTCAACCAAATTGGATAATGCCGTAGTTCTGGACTGACATCTGACCAGTTGTCCCTTCTCAAACTGGACTCCACCACTGGAGTCCTATCTTGATTGGAAGTTCCATCGATATTTTCTTGTGTCGAAGTCAAACTAGGGAGACCCGGAGTATTTTCACTACTATGATAATCCTACAAACCATCATTTCCCATTTGAGCTACAAATTCAGGTAATAGCTGCGAGTCCTGAGCCTCGCTTATACTACACAAGGAAGGTAGCAACGTTGTCCCTTCAATTGCCAGCAAAAGGGCAGATAGGGGCACTTGTTTCACGGCATATATGGCACTTAAACCCTATGAGGCTTTTAATATTTCTTCTGTTGAGTCCGAATGCCTCGCCATGGAACCAAACTAGAAAAAAAGAAAAAGGAAAACACAATTAATATCAAGAATATAACGTGCAGAAGACTGGTTCACATGGCGAGGACATTACCCCAAATGACCTTAACAACTGCAGCCTCTGGCGGGCAAGAGAAGCCAGATATCTGGCTTTTCCACTATGTTAAGAGCACTTGGGGCCCATTTCCAAATGAACCAAAATGAAAATAGCTGCGTAATGCACCGACACATATGGCATAGACATACAATTACTAGTTGAAACACACTTAAAACTAAGATTAGGTCAGACAAGTGTAGGTCTTTTACCTTCACAAATATCACACGCAACGTACACCAGGGTGGGCTTAAATTCTTGCTCAAGACAGAGAGAACATTTGGTTTGATCACTGACTCCGTCTGAGGATTCGAATGCCACACACAGCCTTTTTCTTTTAAAGTTTGTCACGCGTTCATCCTTTGGCTTCCTAGACAACCGAAGACCATTTATCCAGAATGAGTGAAAAACATGTGTTCTCCTTTTCTTCTGGGAAGAATTTTGTGGGGTCTTCTTCAATGCCCCATTAATGTTTTTATTTCTCTTTCTTTTTCTGGCTCCAACAAGCACAACTGGCTCAGGTGTCGAGCACTTTGTTGTTCTAGAAGAACGGCGCAGAGTGACATCCGCAGAAGCATCAGTATTTTTTACAGGCAAAGATTGATGAATGTTGTCCAAAATATCCTCATTTTGCTGCTCATGGTAGTCCACTTTTTTAATATTTCGCAGGGACATCCTTGGATAACGATGCAAGGTTTTCCCACCCTTCTTTAGTTTTGCTTTTGACATTGCTTTCCTGCCAACCTTCAACTTCTTTGCATGCAAAAGTTTTCCGAATTTCTTTTTACCTCGGCTGTTGTCGTTCTTCCCTTGCTTTCCAGTCCGGCATCTAGTACATGTATATGTACACTCGACAGTTTCCTCAGAAGACTTCATGACATGCCTTTTATGGAAAAACCCTGATAACGATTTGAATTGGTTCGATTAAATATCAGATACTAAGTAATTTTATATCATAACAATAATGAGACCAAAAGAAAAACAACCACAAGAACCAAGATCAGAGGACAATTATAACTGTAGAAATAACTGTAGAAACTTATAGCATTAACTATACTTTGGTGGAGACATACCATTACAATGTTCACAACTCACTGCTTCACTGAAAGAAAAGAAAAGGTATGTCAGTTATACAGCAAATCATAAAAAAAATTCCACCAAACAAAGAAGAGATATAATACGAAGTAACACTAAATTCTTGCCCAGAAACAAATGTGTCAAAATTGAAACTCATAAGCATCAGAAATTACTGGGAAAAAAATCACATAGAAATTAGAATTTTACTTCCGTAGTACACATTTTAAAATTCCTCCTTTCGTTCCATATTATATGATGTTTTTGTTATACGAGGTAAATCTTTGAGTTTAAAATATTAAGAAAATAGAAAAACTGAGAAATTTATATCACTAGATTCGTCATAAAAAATTGCTTATTATTCCATACATTTGCTTGTATCTTTTAAGAGATTTGAAAAGAGAAGCGAGTGTCTCATACATGAGAATCATATATAACAGAACCGAGGGAGTAGAAGAACACTTGATCATCTTGAATGCAGCTCAATAGGAAGCCACTTTGCAAAAGTTGCCTCAACAAAATCATAGACAGAAAATTTAAACTTGTACCAGCTAACTAGGAGGGCAGGCTTAATGCTCTTAAGTCCCATCAAAATAACTTCAAAGGGGAGTTATCATTACCCAGCCCACTATCTCTAAATTTAAAAACAAATAACCAATATTGCCAATAGGATTCAAGTTATCCAGATACCACTACCTTTATTGTTCATTGTTTACGAAAAAAATTGTGATGATATAATCAGAGACAATAGTAAGCCCCCGATGGGTAAAAATGTATGGCAGGTGTCTAGGATTTAGCAATACTCACCAACCAGTCATGCCTATTCTGATCTTTTAGCATATAATGTTGGTATTATACCTGATCAGGACATTCTTGTTACAGTGGCCACATAGATACTTTTCAGTCATTGTTGCTTTTAAGAAAAGATACGCAAAGCCTTTTTCATCAGATAGCTTCCTTGTCTTCTTACCACCCTTTGGTACCACATTAGACTTTGACTTACTGGCCTTGCGAACAATTTTTCTCTCCTCAAAATTCTTGATGAGATAGAGGGGAACATATGATTCATGTAGCCAATATTTTTTCCTTTCACCCTCAGAGTCCTCAAGCTTGTGCCCATAATTGGCAACAACTTCTGGGATACTTCTTCTCTTGCCAAAGTCCAGAAGATATTTTGCCATTGTTCCATCTACACACTTTCTCCTTACAGTGACTTTCTTAAACAGCCTGATTGATTTTATAGTCTCCTTGTCCAATAAGCAATGAGGTTGAGTGTTCTCGATTTCATCCCACCGAATGAACATGTCAAGCTCCCTAATCTGATCAAACATTACAGAACAAGAATCTAATCAACATCAGCCAGACTAAGTACACTTGCCAGATTTTTATTTCGAGGCAGCTAAGGAGTAAAGAATTCAATTTTTGAGTTAGCAATCTGTCAATTCTCAGTAAAGCACATATGTAGTTCATCTGTGAAAAAGAGTTCTCAGTTTTTTCATAAAACGGGAAAGTAAACCTTTATTTCTATGCCAAAAAAAGCATAGAAATATTTATATCAAATTCCAAGTACCAAAGTGTGAACTTAACATTTAGGGACCCTTTTTTTTTTCCGGAAAGTGGGGGGCGGAGCCCTGGAGGAGTATGAAGAGTTGCAATCTGGTTTTTAGAGTGTTTTTTTATAGTTTTAGTGCATAAACATTTCCTTATATTTCCGTCTCACATCATACTGACAGCTTCAAACAACGATACATGTTAGCAAATCATTTTAGGACTATCGCTTTGTTGTTGCGGTTATGTGGGACGGATAAAGGGGAAGAGGAGCACGTTATACTACTGGGGATATACATAGTGACATAAATGAGCAACCTTACCTGTAAAGCCAGCTGTTCAATACTACGTGATGCTTCCACAGCTGCCCTCCATGCAACATACTTGCTTCTCTTTGTGTTCTTAAGGCTCTCAGTATACAGTACATCAGGGATCTTCATATAGCCGGCTGCATTGTTTAAAATTACTAGTATGAATCATGCCTGATTTTTATTTATTTCTAGTACGTGTGAGCATAGCAACACTCACAAGAGTCGTTACATACCTTTCCGAGCAGCTTTCAAAGCAACGGAGCGAGGTATACCTTTCCAATTAAACAGACTACGAGATGTCCTACCCCCTCTCCACCAAAACAAACTTAACCCATCACCAGCAGCTGACGATTTAGTCTCGCTGTCTGCGTATTTTCCCTTCTTTTTGCTAATGCCATTCTTTGAATTGGCTCGTGAATTGGCCACAAAGTGGGAAGCTGACCCCATTGTGCCAACAGAATCGATATGCTTAGACCAGTCCGCTGAAAGAGCCGAAGGATTTAAGTTGGACTCCAGCTGCATGATCATCAGAACAAATAGATGGAAGATATTCAGATAGGAAAATAGGCATTCTATAATTTCTACCAGTATCACCTGTCTAACTTAAGAAGCTATAAATATTACCTTAATGCACAAACTAACCAATTTAGGATATAACAAACAAGTCAACAGATATAACACTATGTCCTCTCTGTAGACTCATTTACCATTTGCTTCCCACAGCTGCTGAAGGTAGGAACTAGAGAGACGAGCAAATTCTTAGAGTGCACTGTAATAAATATATGTTTGTTTAACGGGTAGTATAAAAGAGCATCATTACAATAACCGCAATAGGAAATTCAATTTATACAAAAGGCATCCAACATCATCAGTATGTATCCAGGTATCAGAGTAAGTTACTCTAAGAAACACCCAACGTCAGTAGTCAGTATGTATCTAGGAACCAGAATAAGCTATTTTAAGAAACACCCTCATATGGTATCCAAGAGTACCCATGTACGGAAAATTATCGAATGTTACCATAACACCACCTCATCAAATTGAGGTGGTTTAACCTACAAATGATAAATTGACACCACACCCACCTTTATAGTAAAATCGAATTATTAACCCGTGTCTTTCTGCATTAGAAACATGAGTTTTAAGTGAATTCAAACCCAACCGTGAGATTCAATTATAGACCTAATTCCTCACATCATCTCGTCGAAACAATGGCTAGATTCATAGAGACCACTATCTTCTTCTATTGTTCTACATCCTTTCTACCAACCTCACACTCTTTTTTCTTCCCGATCCCAAAAACTAGGCATACACCACCATCCAACCATCACAATTTAGGACCTCTGATTTTTACCACACACGCCATCTCGGGACTTGTTCTGGCGGCTTAACTGCCGCAAATTATTGACACTGGAAAAATGTATCGGAAAGGAAAAAAATAGCCCCAATATTGAAAGAATTTGACTAAGGAGTCGAAATGGAAAGAGAATGGGTAAGTGGTGGTGTTTGCGGAAATCAGCATTTATGGTGGAAAAGTAGTAGCTTCTGGGGTTGTGGAAGAAAGAAAGGTGGTTGAGCGGCGTCATGTTGAGGGACTGGGGCATTTTAAATTCATCTGTTAATATTACATTATGGAACGTGAATATTGAATGGTGAGCAACACATCATGAAAGCTATGTGTTTACTGCTTAGGTAACATAGGAATTTTCTGACCCATGTATGTTTTAAGTACCTAATGGGATAACTAATATAGACTGTAAAGTCGAACCAACTTAGCAACCACACTCTTTTGAATCATGCAAACTAAAGTACTTCAGCTTTACTTAATTGTAGGTCGTAAATTGTAATTACTCATGTCACCACAACAATCAAACTTCAAGACACCTAAAGAATTTTGTTATCAAGATCCAACTTCCAACCTAAATTGACAACACAAATTTAGACAGAAAAGGATGGTTGATGTGATAAAGTAAAACCTCTATCTTTCAAAAGAAAACTCTGCTTAACAATTCAGCTTGCCGTCACTTGCAAACATTAAATACCACCAGAACAAGGGCAGAAAAATAATTTCAGTAAAAGACAAGGACATAATTTACCATGAGCAGTGGATGTTTCAATGCAGAAACATCAGATGCCTGAAGAACATGTTTACGCCAAAGCTCACTATATTGAGGACTTAGCCATGGACCCAAGAGAAGTCCCCGCAAGCGTTCTTCCATACAGAGAATATAACAAACGATGTCCACAAGATGCCCTTTATCATTCCTTTTTGACAGAATATCATCAGTATCTTTCTTAAGACTTTCAGGAATAGAACTGCAGTTAATGTTGAATAAGCAATCTCTGTCTTCAACAGAAAACCTACAACAGTAACACCATCCACATTTCTCTTTTTGTCTATCCTCATTGAGTTGTTGAATGGTCGGCCAACAAAATTTTGTTGATTTCTTCGTTATAAACTTCAATTGAATAGATATAATTTGCTCCTCGGTCTTTGGAGTATTAACACTTGCTTTATCTGATGGCTTGCGTAATAACTCTTCTACCACGGAAGCAGCTGTCCGACCGAATTTATAGTTATTAATGTAACTATATCCAGATTGTTCTTGCAATCGATCCTCCTCTTTTACCTTCGTACCAGATGCTTTAGATTCTATGCCCAAAGGATGTTTCTTTTTCGTTTCGGCAACTGAGTGGCGCTTTGCCAACGTCCTTTTAGCAATTCGATTGGACATTGGTCTATGGGAATTCTGTGATACTTCGTTTGCCTGTAAGACAACTTCATCGGGTTCCTTACAGTTTGTAGCTAAATTCCCGGTTGCCGTGCAATGATTCAAATTTTCAACACCAAAAAAGTCTGTAGGTTTAGAACTTTCACTGCCTAGATCACTTGGGTGTCCAACAATGAAGCTCTTCGTTTTCCTCCCAATTGAATCTTCATCTTTCAGCATACAGTTATCAGATTTCATGTCACTTTCCAGTTGACCTGAGATAGTTGGTACGGCCAAATTTTGAAAAATCGCCCTAAGAATGGAACCGTATGTAATGCTAGATGATTGCAGGAGTTGGACAACGGTGTTCAAGTCATCTTTGTGGTAGTAACAAAATGAAGCATTGGCGTCATTAGATTCTGACCTGCAAATTTAGTAGTAAAATCAATAATCAATTATAGACCTCCCATTCCATGTTTAATCCACGGAAGATGGCAAAAGAAAAGGATTCAGATTTGTCACCGGTTGCGAAAAATTTCCCAATACTAACATTTCGAAAACATACCAAAGTAGTTTTTTCATCTAAAAACACTTCACGACATCTCAAATAATGATGGATCCATCATCCAACGATTCCTTGTTTAGATTTCAGTGGAAAGTTTATAAATAGCTTCCAAATTTACAACATGTGTAACTACATACTAACCCCAACTAGCATAAGATTATGAAGAAAAAAAAGGATATAGAAAAGCAGTGGATTTTATAAGCAAGTTACATAGGACTTCAGTCACAAGATCTTGAACACCTTGGACCAGAACAAAGTGTATATGATTGACGTACGAGAAAAAAGAAGATGCCTATCCACAAGGAACATTCAATTATTCAAACCTATCCTATTTCACAAAGAAAGGACTTAGAACGAGAATTTACAGAACTTACATTTGAATCCTAGTAAATTATTCAAACAAAAAGCCATTGACACAACCAAATGACCTTACTCCACCTTACGTGCAATAAACCAACTCAAAAGATATTCCTTCCTCTTTAGGTTACCTTCAAAGTCCAGCCCTAAATCTTTCCATAATCATATACACGTAAATTACACACGTGCAAGAGACAAAGAGTGGGGTATTTACATGGGTACAAATGCATTCATCCTAAATTCATGAAAACATAATTCCGAGGAGGATATATTATGATTGACAGTAACCAAGTGTATGATTGACGGTACAAGAAATAGAAGATCCCTGTCTAGAAGTAACATTTAAACCTATCCTATTTCACAAAGAAAGGACTTAGAACGAGAATTTGCAGAACTTACATTTACGAATCCTAATAAATTATTCAAACAAGAAATCATTGACACAACCAAAAGACCTTATTCCACCTTAAGCGCAATAAACGAACTTAGAAGCTATTCTTCCTCCTTAGGTACCTTAAAATTCCAGCCCTAAATCATTCCATAATCGTACACACATAAATTAAACACGAGGAAGAGACAAAGAGTGGGGTATTTACATTACAAAACATTCATCCTTAAATTCATGAAAACATAATTCCGAGGAGGATCTTACACTAAAAGATAGTCAAAGCAGCTGAAAAACAACCGGTCAAAAGGATCAATTCCAAGTAGCTCGGCACCTCGAAATAATTTCCGAGGTTTACTGACAAAACTGTGTCTGCTAGTGGCACATTCAGGACAATACCAGTCACCCTCTGGCAAAAGGCTACTAACAATTCCAGTACATTTTGAGTGAAAAGCAGCAGGGCAACCATCACAACATATTAAGTTCCCATCCATCTTACAAAGGCAACACTCATCGCTGTTCCCATCAGCAACCTCCGCCACATCTTCACTCAAGTGAAAATCTCCTGAAGCATCTGACAATATCCTCCTTTTCCCACAAGGATCACTGCTAATTGTCCGATCAACATCTGTATTGCCTTCGGTCATGATTCTCCTTCTAGTAAGCTCTGACCTAATGGTCTCCACCTCTACGACATCATCACAAAGACAACGAAGCAATTCTATCTTCACATTTTCCGCTTGCTTATAGTAGCCAACATCAAATTGCTTAAACTGATTAAGGCTAAAACCGGGTTTAAGGCTCGAACTATGAATCAAGAAATACTCCACCATGAAGACAGGCCACGTAATTTCATCGAGCAGGTCCCAGTTCAAATTCCTAAATTCATGAAAGGAAGTTGCAGAAAAAACAATTAGAAAGTTCACTTTTTTTTAATTGGCCCATAAATGGTACTACCTTCATTCCAAATTTATGTCACCATTTGATTTTGATGGAAACCCTACGTCAACTTTAACAATTAATTTCTTTGAATATATGCAGAGTCGCAGAGATACCATAAAAAAATTATTTTAGAAATAGTTGGACAAGTTTGAAAAAAAAAAAAAAAACTATCGATCAAAGTCAACATGTTTGAAACCAAAATCAAACGAGGACAGCATAAGGAGATATTATAACGATTTTAGACTAAATTGTTTACCTTAAGCAAGTGGATGCAGATTCACATCCCTCATTTGCAAGAAATTCCAGGTGTTTCCTCAGAGTTTGCAAAATGGAAACGTGAATGAAATCAATTAGTGGGTTAAACACCCTGCTCTTCAATGCTGCTACGAAGTCCTCCAATTCAAAGGGACTTAGATACAGCAATGTACTAAGCGACCTAAGACAAGAATATACAGTGAAAAGATCTCCAACAGGAATTCCCTCTAAATTCAAATTATCTGAAGAAGGTGGTAAGTCAATCTTTGAAGGAGGAACCTCGGGTTCAACAACCATTTGAATGTCCTGAGCAACAGGCTTTTCTTCTGACTCTTCAGTTATCCCAGATACCGACACATCATTCACTCCATCTTCAACCATTGTACTAGACGCTTCAATCTCCTCAATGGCAGCAGCTTTAGCACGACGAGCACTTCTTCTCAAAATAGTTTTAACTGGAGAGCTCAATTGTTTCTCAACCTTCCTCCTTTTCCTCCGACCAGAATTTCCATCCTCGCGTAAAACAGACGTAAGAACCTCCGAACCACCCTCTTCCAATTGTCCATTACTAGCCCTACTTGCTAAATTGTTACAATCTACTTCACCAACATCCGTATTTCTCAACTCTTCACCTAAACCTACACACACCTCAACATCTACACTCCCACTCCCCCCATTTACGCCTTCATCATCAAGCCCTAAATTCAAATCGAACCCGCGTTCTTTCTTCCCTCCTTCCACACCAACACCTCCCAAAGATCCCACCTTTCCCACACCAACCTCATTCTCATTACCCTCACCATCCTCCACACTCACACTCACATTCAAGTCAATACCCCCTACTCCACCACCATTTACGACACCATCATCGCTCTCAAACCCGCGATTCAAGTCCAACCCCCCATTCAAATTCCCATTAACAGCACCACAATCATTAACAACAACATTACCATTAACAGCACAATTACCATTAGCATCAGCATTAACATCTAAACTACGACCTAACTGAGATTCAACCATTAAATTCGCATGCAAATTAACATCATCAATCTTACCAGGAACATGCAGCGGCCCATTTTTCGGACGACATTTAGGTTTCCGACCCGCCATTAACGGACCCACGTGCAACGAATTAGAAATCAATTTGGAAACCTCAGCGGAATCGATTTCCTCGGAATCGCCGTCTTCATACATGATTCTATAAAACCCAGTTGCGGAATCAAAGGATTCAATCACACCTCGAAAAACCCCAAATCCTTCGAACTCTTTGGTGATTGATTTCCCCACAAAATCCATTTTAGGGTTTTGTGGAGAGGGAAATTGAGAAATTAGGGCGAAATTGAATTGGGGAAAATGTGAGCACACAGTGTTTGACTAAGGAGATGAAGGTGGAGGTTGGAAATTGGGAATCTCGGGAAATGTGAGTGAGTTTTCTTGTGTTGCGAGGTTGTTCAGGTTGTTACACTAGTCATTGTAGTCAAATAGTAACTCCATTTTGTGTGTTAGAACAAATTGTATTCCTTAAAACGGATATATCCCGTCTTAGTATTAAAACAGGTCAAGTATCATCTAACATGTGCTTATAAGACAACTATATTGATTTTTCTAATCCAATTGCTTTTGTTTTAGTTTAACTACTTGACTTGTCTTATGCTTAAGAACGGATATACCTGTCTTAAATGAGAATTTGGGTTGTTCGAAAATTAAATTTGAAAGAGATCCAATGTGATATTTTATCATTTTAGGGTAGGTATATCCAAAAAAGGTAGATTTTGAGAATAAATATAGGGATAACATTCTAAATCGATACGTTTATAAAAGGATGTTTGGTGAGAGAAAGATAAGAAATTATTTATAATTTTATTCCTTATTTGGTTAGATTCGTGAAAAGGATAATCAATTACGGAGTACTAACTAGTGGCGGACGCGGAAATACAATATTGGGGCACAAAGAAAAATTCATCTTATATATAGCATTTTCCTAATTTAGAATATTTTTTTTTCCGAACTAATGTTGTATGACGTAAAAGAATAAAAAAATTAATTGGCCATCGACATACTTATATTTTAATAATAACGTCTTATTTTGAATTTCTCTCAAAAAAATATTTCAAGTTTCAAAAAATTGTACAAACGTATCTTTTATTACAACATATAATTTACGGAAATTTCTCATGGTACCCCTTAATTTTGTCAGATTTCCCATGGTACCCCTTCTTTTAAGAATTCGCCCATGGTACCCTTAAGGTTCCAGTTTTGTGCCCGTGGTACCCCTTAATATAACGGTTGTTAACGGAACGTTAACTTTTGATGACGTGACAATAATTATTAAATTAAAAAATATTTAAAAATCTAAAATAAAAACAAAATTTTGAGCATTTCCCATGGTACCCCTGTATTTTATACACCCCAGATATCCCTAAAATGTAATAATTTTTCAATGTTACAGTTTATATACGAGTAGTTTTTTCACTACATTCATGATTTAAGCAATGTAATAGCTTAATAAGGGGTTCATTTTGCAATCATTCTTTGTGTCATCTCGATTTACTCTTTACTCAACATCAACATGTACATAATCAGTGCTACTGTTATGTTAAAATATAAGAGTTTGAACAAAATCTTTATCTTTGTCGGGCATCAATATCTTTGTTTCTCAAATTTTTCTTTTAATTTACACAACCGTGTTGGACATTTGCCGAGCTTCTTTAACTGAGTTAACATAGCCAAATAAGCCATGATTCATTTTCAATATAATCTCTTCTTAAAACCATAACCTTGTTAATTTTTTGGTGGTGAGTTGTAAAAGGAGAACATGATACTTCTTTTATTGTAACTTAGGGATATCTGGGGAAAACTGTATAAAGTACGGGGGTACCATGGGAAATGCTCAAACTTTTATTTTCATTTTATTTTTTTTATTAATTTTTAATTTAGAAATTATTGCCGCGTCATCAAAAGTTAACGTCCCGTTAACGACCGTTACATTAAGGGGTACCACGGGCACAAAACTGAAACCTTAAGGGTACCATGGGCAGATTCTTAAAAGCAGGGATACCATGGAAAATCTGACAAAATTAAGGTGCACCATGGGAAATTTCCGTATAATTTATTGTAGTACTCTATACTTGATTAAACAAGAAGCACAAGCAGGGAGGAGTCCATCTTATCAAATGGTATAGCATGTGTTACATCAGTGTTTAACAACTCTAGGAAAAATAACTTTTCTACTACATCATTAATCATGCTTTAGCCCTTCGTTAGTTAAATTTGTCGATCATTTTCCTAAACTAATGCATTGATATAATGATACATAGGTATAGCGCTAATAATGGTGTTACGATATAAGGATGCAAATATTAAATAAAACCGTCTTTCTTTAATACTGTAATTGTTGAGCAATAAATTCGCTACACCATATTAATAGATCTCGGGTTTGTCCCTGAGCACAAGTGGTTCAAAGGTTAGGAAATTGTATGACACTCCAAATTAAATTTGAAACTTTCGCGAGCTAATTTATGTTAACTTACTACGGAGTATCTATTTATGGTACTTTTATTTATTTATTTCCAAAAATCAGGGGTAAGCACATGGAGACATGTCTCCCTTAATTTTGTCTCCGCTATTAACACCTAATCACCTACGAATTTTCTCCTTACCGCTAACACCATGTATGTTCCACTAACAAAACGAACTTGGACAATGTATTTTCCAAAACTTACAAATTGCCATCCTACAAGCCCGCCCACGAACCCGATAGAAGGTCATGGTTATGGGTGTGAGGCTTGGGGTTTTGAATTATAGGCATAGGGTGCTACGACAAGGTTAGGTGGGCGTGGTTAGGTGTTCTGTACAATGGGTGGAATGTGGTCTGAGATGGGGTCAGTCCCTCAGGTGGGTGGTGTCGATGATATAGGGTTTTTCGTCGACACCGACATTATCTCTCACCCTTTTTGTAATATCTCTAACCAAATGTTCCCTACCTGATTAAAAGGTAATCAACTCGTCTTCTAAAATCATGTGGCAAAGCTAACAAATTTAAATATAATTTGGGTGATTGTTTTGGTTATTTTTAGTGAATTAGGTCAAAGAGGTCTTATGCGTTATTCGATGGACAATTGTATGTAAATGAAACGAAATAATGAACAACACGAGGCCTTTGGTGACGCGGAAAACCCAATGTGGGAAACGACCGCGGGAAGGACGGCACCTTCCAAGGATTGCACTAGCTTTGTAATGAGGACGAGTACAATGAGCGAGAGGATTAATTATCGCTAGTACAATTGCTAGGGTTTCGTGTGTGTATGCGTATGGAATTGAATCAATTTCACGTTCCCTCCTCGTCTTCTTATATAGGGACTAAACCCTAGGGTTTAGTCGGCTTTCCCTCCAAGTTTCCTCGAGGCGCCTCCACGCATGATGCCGAGCCCTTGGTGGGCTGCTCGCTTGCTTGCTGGGCTTTAGGGCGCCGACTCCTGCTCGCTCAATCCATAACCTGCTCGTCCTCCTCCGTTGATGGGCATTCGGCTTCCTTCTTCAACTCGGCCCAATATGATATGACACAATGTTGGGCCTTTCTTCCTTCACCGTTGGGTCAATGCTAGTGGGCCGGGCATGCA
>JAGPOY010002682.1:16935-31318 GCA_018983105.1 Silene uniflora
GTTGTTGATTGTAACATCTTTGGCTTGACTATCCTTTTGCATTTGAGCGAAGAAGTCTTGTTGGCTTTTTTGCATTTGCATGACCGCTCTTTGAACATCAAAAGGTTGGTCATGTGTTTGGTTGAAAGGTGCATTTTGTTGGAAAGGTTGATTTTGGTTTTGGTTGAAGGGTGGTCTTTGATTTTGATTTCTCATGGGAGGTGGTTGGTATGGAGGTGGGTTTTGAACATTTTGGCTTTTATATAAGAGGTTAGAATGGTACTTGGTGTTCTCATTATAGAAATTGGAGTATGGGGTACCATTTCTATATGCTTGAAAAGCATTCACTTGTTCAACCGAACCTCTACACTCTACTTTGTCATGTCCCAAAGTTCCACAATTCTCACAAATTCCACTTGGGATTTGTGGTGCCAAAGTCATGGCATGAACATGCTTTGTTGATGGTGCATTGGAAGCTTCACTTAGCTTGGCAAAAGCCTTGTCGAAATTGGAATTCATGGTATCTAGGTGTGAACAAAGTTGAGCACTCAAGTTGGCTCCAATTTGGGTGACGGAGTCAACCTCATGTCTTCCTCCACTAGTTGCCTTCCTTGGTCTACTATATTGAGAATTGTGAATTGCCATTTCTTCGATTTTTGACCAAGTTTGATTATCGTCCACTTCGGTGAATCTTCCATTTGAGCACATTCCTCGAATCTTCATATAATCCGTTCCAAAATTGTTGAACTAGGAACTATTCGGTAAGACCGTGATGGGGACAAGAGCGACATATGGACTTGAATCTCTCCCAAGCCTCATAAAGCGACTCCTCATCCCTTTGCTTAAATCCGGTGATTTGAGCTCTCAACATGTTTGTTTTCTCCGGCGGATAGAATTTCTTGTAAAAAGCTAAGGCTAGCTTCTTCCATGAGTCTATCTCGAGATTAGCTTTGTCCAAGCTTTTGAACCATTGCTTAGCGGTGCCAATTAGAGAGAATGGAAACAACACCCATCGAATTTGGTCTTGTGTGACACCATTTTGAGATATGACTTCACAATAATCACAAAATGTCTCCATATGAAGGTGTGGATCCTCACTAGGCATTCCTCCAAATTGACTATGCTCTACAAGTTGTATGAAAGCGGTTTTGGCTATGAAATTTCCGGTTAAATGTGGTGGTGTTGGGTTTGCATTTGGTAAATCTTCTTCGGTGGGTACGGAATGTGATGAAAACGTAGGCATGATTGGTGGTTTGTTTGGGATTTGATTAGTTGGTTGTGGGTTTTCCTCTCCTTGTATTGCGAAAGGGTTGGAAAAGACTCTCGCAACTTCACTTATCCTAATTTCCACAAGTTCTCCTAAAGTCTCCGTTGTTGAAGTAGAAGGGTTCCTGAGAGCTCTTCTAAGTTTTCTCAAGGTTTTCTCTATCTCAAGATCAAGAGATACAAGAATATCTTGTAGTCTTCTTGGCACGCAAAATATCAAACGTGATAAAACGATTAGAAACTTACCTTGAGGAATGAACTTCCCCAAGGTATGAGAGACAAAAAACTTAGTATAACTAAAGACAAATAAATCTACTAGCAAAACACCGTCCTCGGCAACGGCGCCATTTTGATGAGGTCTAGGTCGTCACACCTAATCAAACACATTTATATTCTCCAACAAACTAACTAAGTAGATAGCAAGTAAGTCGAGGTCGATCCACGAGACGGGTAACTAGCAATAGCGATCTATTCGTCTTGGGTTATGCAAAGCAAGTGTCTAAAGTAACAATTTGTGTTGGAGGTAAAGTCTATAGTCTAAAGCAAAGTAAATAAGCAAGTAAACAAAGATGTAATGAAATAAGGGGAAATACTAGGGTGTCATGGGATCATAGGGGATAACCATGAGTAGAATACATGCAAATACGAATTGGGTAGATTGATTGAGGTCATGATGAAATAGGGTCGAGGCTTTCGATCTTACAACCCTTAGGTCGGAGAGGGTTAGTTATTACCCGTACACCCAAACCTTCCTACTAGGCTTAAACACGGTCTAACCCTTATCGAGGCATTACGATCTTACGACAAGGGTTGAATAGTGTCCTCGCGATCCTTGAGGCATTACGAACTTACAAGGTTCAAGCATGGACTAAGAGAATCAATGCGAGTTTTGTGTTTCAAGCATATCATCAAGCATAAAGCATGCATAAGACTAGATAACATCATCACAAGTTTAATCAATCAATTAACCCTCAATCATTAGCATATAATCATCCCCATAATCATTCCCCTAATTACCCATTTACCCTAGTGAGGTAACTACTCACTAATCATGGTGAAATTGCAAGTAATAGGTCAAGAGTAACTAGCGTATGAAAGCATGATGAATGATTAAGTAAAATAACAAGTAAATAAAGGGATTAGAAATTGTACCAACTTTAAGGAAATATGATCAACAATGAAATAAGAAGAAACCCTTTGATAAATGAAGAGATGTCAGTTCTCCAATTACAACCCAAGTATTCTTCAATTCTAATCTATGATTGTTGTTGAAAGATTAAGCTAATATTAAGGAATGATTAAGATTTGATTACAATAAGATTGAACTAATTACTCTAATTTGGCCCTAATTCTCTCCTAATTACTCTATATTGGGCTTAATGATGGAAGGGGGTATTTATACTAAGTGTAGAATTAGGTTAAGTTGAGGTGGAGTGTCGCACAAGGACATGGCGGAATCATTAGAGGTAGCTCGGGTCGCACTGCGGTCGACCTGACTTGTTCTTCCTTGAGGTCGCTCGACCTCGGGCTTCGGTCGCTCGACCCACCTGCTCGGTCGCTCGACCCACTTGCTCGCTTGCCCAAGCTGATTCGAAATCAGCACGACTTGACTCCTAGGCCGTGGGGGCTCCTCGACTTAGCTTATTTTCTTCACTTAGGCCTTTGGTTATACCTCCCCTACATGCTTTGTAACAACCCGGATTTTTACAAGACTTAATTAAACAAAAGGCGGAAGATTAACTAAGTCTAATAAACATATTATACAAAATCCGGATCGCTAAGGATCACTTATACATGACTAATTAAATTAGTCGATAAACAAAATACAAAACAAACTACTTAGAAAAATGTTAAAATCTCTCCTCGATTCCCATAATGCCCAAAAGGTGTCATCTCCTATATCATCTTGGTACCTGAAAAGAAATATCAACAACACGCTGAGCGCGAGCAACCTAACCGTTCTATTAACATCCCTAATAATGCAAAAGCAAGCATGCGACTCAAATCAAGAATGCGTAAATAAGAGTCACATAATACATGTAACACATAGATTCATTTTCTTGTTGTTTAAGCATGTGAGTCGATAGAACAAGGATGAAATAAAATCGGTGGTAGCCATTTGATTTTGAAAAGCATTTTTCACATAAGCATCCAATATGCACACGAGTCGTGGCTCCGTAGTGTGTAACTATACATGCCCGACTTGCATCTCACCTGACATATACAATTATCCACCATACTCGTAGACCGAGCCAATCCTAAGATGGTTTACATCTCACACCAGAGGGCTTGGCAGGGCCGGACTTCTTAGTATAAATCAACTTACTTATCTGGTAGCATACAGGAGTGAACTACAAGTGACCTGATAAAACCCACAAGTCACGGCACCTCGCACACCCGGCCATCAAGATCACGGATGTGCACACTAGCATCAAGCATAGTGCTGGTGATATCTAAAGGAAGTACGAGACTGATCAGGTCCCTGTCTATGAATGGCCAAACACTCGCTACTCTCGGAACACCAGCGACTGTATCCGGCCTATCCGGCATACATCATGCGTCCTTCGTACGCCGATCGACAATTCTCATTAGACAACTCCATCAAGAAGTTGGTTGTTCTATACTCGAAGGCCCCATAAAGAACACCTCTCGAGCTATCCCGTATACTAAGACTCCTAAGTATCATTATAGCACAGTCGCCCATGCGACTACATGTAACTAATCACATTTCTCTTCTTACCTCGTGTGACGGTGTCACGATACGGATCATCAATATATATTGTCTTAAAAACTCATTATCATCCATAAAGGATATTTACTTCCATATTGTAATCATAAAAGTCATAATATTGAAAGGTAAAATATAACATAAATAGAAAACGTGTTATAGCAACATATAACATAAATAGAAAACATGTTATAGCAATAAACAACTCAACAATAAAGCATCAAACAACAATAAACATGTCATGGCATAAAATGTTAAAACATTCTATTTTGATATTTCACTTCTAAATTATTATTATTATAATTTAAACTTAACGAATATAGAAAATATAAAATAACTTGATAAAAATCTAAACTACATAATAATTTTAAAGATACATAAAATGTAAATATAATAATTTAATGATTATGAAAATGTAAAATAACGATAAATATGGAAAATGTAAATAAACGATAATGTGAGTTATAATTTAAAACATGTTATTAGAGAATAAATCAAAGAGTGACATAAATAATTAATCAATTATCAAAATATAGAATAAATTCATATTTCAACAAATATAATTAAATTTAGTGCTCTAATATTTCTAACTCATTTAAATAAGCAAACAAACTTATGAAACGCAAATTTAAACATAACTAAAATAATTAGCATAAACAAGTTTTGTAAGATTAAGAAGGTCAATAGAAAGATTAGGTTACCGTCTTAAAATAAAAGTAACTCGTCAAAGGTAAACGTCTCAAATGTTAAGACATATCGTTGTAAGGTCCAAGTCTCGTTACGAAATGTAAATAACTCAACCCGAGTATATAAATAAATAGATGGTCCGCGTGTACATATAAGTCAATCCCGTCATAGACTTGTCCCAAGTCACATTGGAATTCACGTATACTATCTCATAACCACTATTTTCCTTCTCTTTAAAAACAAACACCTCCTTCACAAATCAACCTACAACCGACATAGCCAATCAAGCGGCACCGACGACAAGGCTAGCCATTTCAGGCGACGGTGGTGGCTCGATGTTTCCGCGGTGGTTGAAATAGAGGGAAAACAGAAAGAATAAGAAGGGATACGATAGAAGAAGAAGAAGAAGAAGAAGAAGAAGGACAAGAAGGTGAAGAAGAAGAAGAAAGGGTGGCGGCTAACGGTGGTTGACGGGCAAGGCACGGTGGGGTTGGCCTGTAGTGGGCTAAACGGGAATAAGGAGGGAGCAGGGGTGGTGTGAGGCAAACAGGAGGGCGCAGTGAGGAACAGGGGAAAACAGGGTAAGGGAGGTCGTGGCCGTTGGCGGTGGTGTTTGGCGGTCGATGGTAAGTTTCAGGTTGTTCAGGACAGTGAGTAAAGTTCGTTTAACGGTTCTGATTTTATGATCGATGGTGATGATGTAGGTAATCGGGTTTTTCAGTTGTTTGTATATGTTGTTTTAATGTCGATGGTGATGGTAAATGTTGTTTGGTAAAGACGATGAAAATGGTGACTGGGTGCAGGAAATGGTGGTCGAGTTGATGGTGGTTGTTTGGTCCAGTAGCGGTGTTAAAGAGGGACGGCTGATAAGAGGGACCACGGTGGTGATAGGTGTGAATGGTGGTGGCAAACGGTGTAGTATATGGTTGGGGCGAATCGGTTTCGGGTTTGTTTTTGAGTTGTTTTGCTGGGAACGAAGGTGGAAGAGGTTTAAGGCTGTCATTGGGCAATACGGTTTTGATATAACATCGGGTTTTCATGGTGATTAAGGAATGTGGAGATAGTGATGGGTGAAGAAAGGTGACGATGGTGAAAGGCTATTTATAGGAAGGGGAAGTAAAGAACGATGACGATTGAACAGTGTAGATGGTAATGAGGGAGGAGGAATGTTGGCAACTTGAACAACAACTTGCAGAAGAGACACACTACTACTTGCAAACTACATAAATTTTGGGCGGGCAAAACTCAATAAATTAATATGCGCCCAAAATAACGGGTCCGAAATAGTCTGTAAAGTAAAAAATAACGGTTAAGAAAATAATTTAGATATAAAAGTTATAGTCTTATAATGTCAAATCTAGAGTTTTGTAATACTTGAATATTTTCACAAAGCACAAATAAAAATACGTTTTGAACCCTTATCGGGTCAAGTTTAACCGAAAATAAATATAATTTTGTGATATTATGTTGAAACGTAAAGTATTGATATTTTTATTCGAAATTAGAAAATTTGAATTTCATAACCGTCCAATTCTATTAGTTTGGAACTACGTATAATTAATATTATTTATTACATAAAAATATGAATCGGATTTAAAGTTTATTTATAAAATTTAAAAGAATAAATTAAAATATTAGAAAAATTTGCATAATCAAATTTTATTAAAATAAATATATTAAAATAATGATTAATTAACACGGGGTGTTACATGCTTGGTCCTTAGGTATCGTCCATTAAGCTCCGAAATTGTAACACCCCATGTGTTTGAGAGGATATTTGTCCCACATCGGGAAAATAGGAGGCTTGTGATGTGTTTATAAGAGATTTCACCCACCACTTAGTAACAAGATCTTGTACTTTTGGGCTTAAGTGAGGACAAAACGGGCCCAAAAGTGGGCATCTTCTCTTTAAGAGGGGTGTGTTACGACGGTGGTGGGTCGGGTTGTTATAGAAATGCTCTAGAATGCGCGTTGTTTGGCTCCTTTGCCTACAAGTGAGCACAAAACAAGAAAGCAAATAGGAAGCAAAAGAGGAAGAAAGGACCCTAATGAATACATAAAAGCATGCAAAATGGGGTTCGTTAAGGGGTTAAAAGTGCAACTATTACGGTCACATCAAATAGTCACAAAACTTTTGCACATGCAAATAGGGATCCTCCAAAGCACTTCCCCCGAATTGCCTTCTCTCCACAATATTTAAGAATTCCGGTTTTATCTCGAAATTGGCGGCGGTTATATGGGTGGTGTTGATACCGGTTGGTAGCATGGCCTTGGTAGGCTCGGAATGATCGGATAATTTCACCATTTTTGTGATTGGTGAGGGTGGTGGTGAATTTTGTGGTGATGGATTTTGTGGGGTAGTAGAAGTAGAAGCTTCTTCTCCTTCCAGAACTTGAAGATCGTCAAGAAAAGACTTTCTTACTAATTCTAGTTGGGCAAGTGTGGTACCTTCCGAAACCTCTCTCGCATAGCGTTGTCGTCTCCTAAAAGTTCTCTCGGGCTCGGGATCAAGTGGAAACAATTCTCCGGTTCGAGCGGACCTGGGCATAAGACAACGCTAGAGGAAATTTAAGTAACGACCTCAAGGAACAAGAGTTCCCCAAGACAAAAGATAGAAAAACAACAAAACAATAGAACAAAAACCGTGCTTCCCCGACAACGGCGCCAAAATTTGGTAGGCAATCGCATACCTATGCAAAAATACCCTAACGGTACAACAAGTAAATGTAGTATGTAGGGGTCGAATCCACAGAGAAGCTCGGTTGTTCTTTTAAAATGTTATGAATAGTATTTCTATCTAGGTCGATTTAGCAATTTGTTGGTTGGTGTAAATAAGATGTAAACAATAATAATAAAAAGCATCTACGGAAGTCGGTTCAACATGTAAGAATTGTAAGTGCATATGACTAATATGAAATAATAAAACATTGTTCATTGCTAAGGGTTTAGACACCCGCCTCTCGACATTAGAATCATAAACCAAATAAATAGAATAGTCTAATTGATCTCTCGATATGATTAGGTTACTCTATTAACAACATGCAAATGTCCTACTCAAATCCCATACCTCTCCACATTAGGACGAGCAACTTAACCAATGATTATTTACGCGTTTTAGTCATCGATTAGTGTAGACAAGAATGAGCATGTGCTAGAAACATATGAACAACATTTTATATTTACCAATTATGTCATATTGCACACACTTTTTATTATATGTCTCCCCTAGTCCCTAGACTAGAGAATTAGCTACTCATTATAGAATTAGAATCAAAAGACAATAATATAAATGACATGATGAAAATGCAATAATAAAATAAGGAAGGAATACAATACCAATTGGAAAGAACGAGACTTGAAATGAAGAACATAAACCTAAGAAAGCTTGTATTATAATTAACTTGAATGGAAATGCAAATTATTGAAAGATTAACTAACTATGAGAATTACAAGATAAATATTAAGAGATTTGTGTAAACTAAACTAAGGAAATGATAAGAGAAAGATAGGAATAAGCTAAGATAGAAGTCTCCAATGAGTCGTATAACACCTCCCATTTATAGTAGAATAGGAGGTGAAACGTGATGCGTGTCGTTATACACCAAAAATAATCCTAGGTCTACTAACTATGAGGCTAGCGGAAGTAGGGTCGATCTCCACAGGGAGGTAACAAACTATCTGTAATCTAATCTATCTAAGTCACAATTTGGGGGTTTAAATGGTTTTAACTAAATTACGAGTTCAAAGAAAGAGAAATAAAAATAGAAATAAAGCAAGGAATGACGATATGAAATAAGATAAAAGTGGAATATGCCAGGATTCGGTCTGCTGGGGTAGCTACACTATCGAGTTAACTAGGTCGGTCAGTTTATTGATAAGAAGAGAAAGGTCATCTCCTTTCGGTCTCAAACCAGCGATTATACCCTTTCGGTCTCTAATCGCCCTAAGGTCTCCCTAATTGACTTTCGCCCTAACTAGGAATCGCCTATCGAATTCATGCAAGTCTACCCTACCAATCTTTCGATCCAGGTCGGGGTTAACTACGTAATCGGTCTCCTGCGTGCACTCATTCAACCAATCTCAATTAAATTACATAAATCGATTCTTATCGCAAACTAACCTAACTAGCCAATCCTAACATGCTACTACCACGGGTTTCCTCATCCTAGCATATCAATGGATTTAGCTACTCATGCTTGCGATGATATAAATATCATAAACAAATGAATAATTAACAATAGACATGATAACAATGAAATTAAATTGCATAAACTAAATTAGGGCAGAAATTAATAGTAGAGAAACGAGAGATTAAAAGCAATAAATAAAGGATTAAGATTAAAGAGAAGAAGGGATTACAATCTCAAGCAAATCTGGCGTAAAGAACTCAAATCCGATCGATTGCAAACCCGAACAAAGTTAATGAAGAGTTAAGAACGATTAGCACCTAAGAGGGGGAGGAGGTGAATTAGGTGACCCTTTTTAAAATTATCACAAATGGTGCAAGATCTTTGAGAAACTTAATGAACTTATAAGTTTACAAGAGTTACAGCAGTTCTGAGGAACCGTATGATTGACTGCTGCACAAAGCTGACAACGAGATTGGAAGATAAATATGCAACGAGAAGAGAACAAGAAAGTAAATAAACAAACAAACGATGTTTAAAAAATTGGTTCAGCTCCTACTCCGGAGCCTACGTCCAACCGTTATTTTATTGCTTGTTTAGAGATTTACTCAAACTTAACTAAACGTTACAATGAAAATAACTACGCCAAACAACTCGGTTGCAACTCAAACTTAAAGCTACTCCGCTTCAAGAGTTCTCTAGTTCTATCTCATAGGTTTACAGAGTCAGAATCTCAAGGGTTCATTTAAAAACAAGGAGATTACAATTAAGACTTAAACACGAGAATCATTGAACATACTCTTATGCAACAGTGCAGCGAACTGATACTTGGAGATTTGTTACTTCGAAAAACAAGTGAAGACTTTCGAAAACTTAAAACAATTTTGCAAACAGATTAAGTATGAAGCTTTGAGAGTTTGGCAAATGTTTTACAATAAATGCTCTTAAAGTCTTGGGTATTAAATGAGAAATGAAGTGGGTATTTATAGAAGGAAGAGGTGTGCAAGAGAAGGATCTCAAGACCTCTTCACTCTATAAACTAATGGTTTGTAGTGTGTTTTCTCATTAAAATAAGTAAGGAAAAACAGCCTGGTTACGAGGCTCAAGATGGCTGCGGTTTTTCTAAAGCAAAGAAGGTTTCCATAACTTTTATGGGAACTCTCTTTTTTGCCCAAATAGGATAAAGCAAAAGACCCATTTTTGGCATGAAAAACAACTTGCTTAATAAGATTGGTATCTTTAATTAAACTTGCAAGAATATCCTTTTTGTTCACATTTGTTTTTTAGATTTCAAAAATGGTATGTTTCAAAACAATAAAGTTTTATTAAAGCTTGACCATTTTCGTAATAAAATCGAATCTCCATTCGTTAGTACCAGAAACCAGTGTGCAACGGTGCAGAACATCGTTGCACGATTTTGCTTTCACTGTAGCATTAGAGGATATGTTTAACTACCTCGTTTACAACAATTACTCTTTGGCTAGGGATCTTCTTAACTTGCCTTCATCTTGATTAACCTTGAATCTTCTTTGATCAATCATTTGATGCTTCAACATGCTAAACAATTTAACTAAGAAGCAAACAATCAAATAGCAATGAAAACTTGTCATCATCAACTTAATTAGGTCCAACAAATCCCCCCTTTGATGATGGCAAGTTTTTAAATATGTGTTAAGTTCCCCCTTAGCCCATGGCGTGTTGGTCTTTATACAACAAAAAAATCTCTAAACAATTAAGGACATCATGGAACATGATCAAGGTAAATAAGGGTGAAGATACTTATCCTAACTAGACATCTAATCATGCAAGCTAAGACAAATTTACGGTGAACGTTAGCCGAAGAGTCATTGGATAGCACACATAAACACATAATTAAACATACTTCCCCCTCTTGACATCATCAAGGGAGGACAAACAGTTTAAGTAGTACAAAATAACCTGCAAATTGTTCGAGAAAAACGACATAAAAACAGTTCACATATGCATAAGAGAGATAGGGAGAAAGGGGCCAAAGGCTTTGCAAGGTGAGTTGGGCACGGTTTAATCTTTGTTGGGAGCTCGCTTTCCAAGGCTTTGCACACGCTCAATTAGATCCTCGTTCATGGTCTTGAGCTCAGCCACTTCTTCCTTAAGCGTCTCATTGTCCATGACAAGCTTAGACACCAACTTCAGCACCTTGTCAAGCTTTGCATCCATGGACCCTATATCAATAGTTGCACCAACTGTTGCACCAACCTTAGCTTTTCCAGCAAACTTTCGAGCCAACTTCCCATTGCTTACTTCCAGAGTCATTTGAGATAGCAACCCCATTGACATTTCATCACTCAACTTTTCAACCCCATGACTGCCCTTCATGACAACCTTCCTCTTCTTGAAAATCATAGTTAACCACATACCATAAGAAAGCACGGTTTTCTTGTCATACTTCCCCTTTTGAAGGTCAGGGGCAATCTCACCAATGCGGTGAAAGATGAGTTGGGGGAGGTTGATTGGTCTCTTCTTAATGATGTGGTGAAGAAGAAGCATTTCAGAAAATGAACATCTTCCCCGACTATTGTTGTTGGGAAGAAGAACCCTTTGGATAAAGTTGAATATGAAGCGATGGGGTGGAAGGAGCTCACTAGCATAGATGTTTGATGGCCCATTTTCATCCTCGGGTCGAAGGGTCCTCATAACATCACTCACAACTTTCTCATCAAGGTCACCCCAGCTAGCCTTAGGGAAGGTTTCTAATCCAACCGACTCAATTTCAAGGTAGGAGGCAAGTTGGTCAATGGTTAAGACAAAAGGACTCTGATTTATCATTGCTGAAAGAGTTCCTGAAGCAACATCCACCTTAACAGTTGCATAGAATTGGATTACCTCAGACACATGCACAGGACAACACTTGTCGAAGAGGTTAAACCAGCCCTGAGCAACCATAGCAATTTTCAAGAAAAAAAAGGCGGCTGAAGAGTCATACCATGTCTTCTTGTAACGTCTCCCACTATGAAGGCTACAAATGAGCATACCTTGACACAGCTTAAGAACATCATCCGGAAGATCGATGGAGTTGATATGTGCAAGAACATCGTTCTTGAATTGATCTTCAAATGGAGTAATCATCAAGTCCATGCAGATATTTAGAGGAGTTTTCTCCTCAAAAATATCTTCATCATCTGAGTTTACAACTACCACCTTCTTTTGTGGATACCTCGGTTTTTTAGCAGCTTTTGGAGTGCTTACCCGCTTTCGTTTGGGTTTGGCCTTTGATGGAGAGGCCAATTCCTCTGTTTCATCATCTTTGATCTCACCAAAGATCTCATGAATGGTGCGACCAGACTTGGATTTGAGAGTTTCTTCAAAAAGTGGGTCAAGACCATCATCGAGCACCTTGTGTGCATGATCAGATGGAATAATTTGTTCATCATTTGGAAGGATTTCCTCTTCATGCACTGCCTCCTCTTCGGGATACAGACCCCGATCATCATTTCCAGCCTCATCACCATCATCATTGTCCTCTTCTTCATTCTTTTCGCTTTCTACTTCTTGCTCCTCCTTGTCGCTTACTTCCTTTTCTTCCTTATTTTCTTTTTCACTCAACTCTTTTTCCTTCTCACTTTCTTTTTCACTCAATTCCTCTACCTCCTCATTTTCTTTTTCACCCGGCTCCTTTTCTTTTTCTTTCTCACTTTGTTTCTTACTCCTTTTCTTTTCACCTTTCTTACTCACTTCCTTTTCTTTCTCAACTTCCTTTTCAGTCATTTCTCTTTCACCATCACTTTCAACCTCGGTCTCTGACTTTTCTTCTTCCATTTTCTCATCAGCTACCTCCTTTTTCTTCTCTTTCTCCACGGCAACATCCCATTTTCCTTTGCTTGATTTGCGAACCAGTTGATTAATTATTGGTTCATCTTCTTCTGTATCAACATCAACACTAGGATCTAGGGCCATAGAGATTGGAGCATTTTTTTCAATCCACCACGACCACCTCTGCCACGGCCTCTTTCTCTTGTTTCAGCAACTGTTTTCATTCGAGTAACAGTTGTTTTGACTGTTGCAGGCGTGGTAGGAGATAGTTGGGTTTGATCGATTTTGGCAGTGGTTGCAGCGGATTTGGCGGTGGTCATTTTTTGTTTGGCAATGAATTTGGGATCAAAGGAGTTTTGGAGATTTTTGATTTCTCTAATGATGGATTTTTTGGGAGGCATGGTAATAACTTTGGTTTTGACGGTTTTGAGAAGATGAGGGAGTTGGAGTGGTTTTTTGAGGTTTGAATTTTAATTTTGTGGGAAGGTGTGGAAGTAAGGTTATTGCATGGGGGTTAAAGTGGGGGACGGTTGGTTTAAGTGAGGTGGGGTGAGTTAATGCATGTTTGTTGAGTGAAGACTTGGTTAAATGTGGTGGATAAGTAATGGTAAGGGTGGGGTCATATTGTGATTGGACATAAAGTGGAATTTGAGAGGCTCAATGTAAGATCTCATATGCAAGTGGAACAATTCATGTGCAATATTTCGGTCCATTTGCATATAATTATTCATAACATTTTTAAACTTAAACATGTAAATCCAACTCTCTAGTCAATCATATAGAAGAATTAAATCAATTAATGTCACATAGCACCCAACAAACCAATTTCCAACCGGAGTTTTACGAATTGTTCTCTTTCTAACGGTTTTGTAAAGATGTCCGCAATTTGATCTTCCGTCGTACAAAAGTTAAGACAAATATTACCTTTCTCAACTTGATCACGCAAAAAATGATGTCTTATATCGATGTGTTTTGGTCTCGAGTGTTGTATCGGATTTTTCGAAATGTTGATTGCACTCGTGTTAGCACAAAATATTGGAGTGGTTTCGAAAATAAGGCCATAATCATGTAATTGTTGCCGTACCCAAAGAATTTGAGTACAACAAAGAACGACACTTACATACTCACTTTCGGCCATGGATAATGCGACGGTATTTTGTTTCTTGGAAGCCCATGAAATAAGACACTGTCCTAGGAATGTTGTAATACCCGACATGCTTTTTCTATCCAACGAGCTACCGGCATAATCTGCATCCGAAAATCCTACAAGATCAAGTTCATAGTGAGTTGGGTACCAAAGATATAGCCCTTGTGTTCCAATCAAATACCTAAAAATCCGTTTGACGGCTTTAAAGTGTGATTCCTTAGGATTTGATTGGAAACGAGCACATACACACACGCTAAATTGAATGTCGGGTCGACTAGCGGTTAAGTAAAGTAATGATCCGATCATACCTCGATATACCTTTTCACAAACGCTCTTACCGTTTTCATCTTTGTCGAGATGAACCTTGGAGACCATGCGTGTAGGCATGGAAGTAGCATTAGACAATCCGAACTTACTTAACATTTCTTTTAAGTACTTTTGTTGATGAATCATTGTTCCTTGTTCACTTTGTTTAATTTGAAGACCAAGGAAGAATCCAAGTTCTCCCATCATACTCATTTCGAACTCGGAAGTCATTAAATCAGAAAAGTACTTATAAAGAACATCATTAGTTGCACCGAAGATAATGTCATCGACATATATTTGCACAAGCAACAGTTCCTCAGACTGTGACTTGATAAACAATGTTTTATCAACCGA
>JAGPOY010002683.1:0-10176 GCA_018983105.1 Silene uniflora
TTTGGCTATGGATTATAATGGAATAAATCAAAATGGCTCACTAAAGTGGCTGCGCTTCTTTATTTTGTGAAGTAGCGGTCCTTCGATGCAGTTCTCGGCGCAATTTTCATCTTGGGTCATTCGGAAACAGCCTCTTTGTGTTGCTAACACAAGGGTAAGGCTGCGTACATCCGACCCCCCCTTACCCCGCAATTTGCGGGAGCCATTGAGGCACTGGGGTAATGTTGTTGTTGTTGTATTTAAAAGTTCTCTAATCTTTACTCGGCTACTCGCCTTTCTCTGAATGAATTTTTCGAGAAAGGAGGAGTTTATCCTCGGATATGATAAATTTTTCGGTCTCTTTGACACATTCTAAACCGGACTGGCGGACTCTAATTTCCTTTTGCTGAATAAACTATCAGTGTATTGGTTTATGTGTCTAATATTTTTTTAGTATGCTAGACATTTGATTCAGAGTTGACCAACTTATAAAAAAAATCACTTGGTAGGAGCGCCATCAATCTCTTATGAATGTAATAAACAATGCTCTAATTTCCTTGTATTGATTTCTGTCTAAGAAACACCATAGATTTCAATTGAATTAATGCTGAATTTGACATGATCTTTCTACAACATTCAACTGGTTCATAATTATTTAGGCGGAACCGTTCTCTTTTGCTTCTCCAGTCTCCACAAACAGAACCAGCGGCCCCTTAATTTGCCTAGGACATTCTGCAAAAGTCTGCAATGCTTTTAATTTTAAAATCTCTAATTATCATCACGGGTCTACCCGAAAGGACTATGTGGAGACTTCTAGTAATATATAAGAAGCTCATACAACTTAAACCATTTTACCTTTTTCCCCCGTCATATGACTGTCATGGAATCAATATTTCATGAAGCTGCTGCTCATTCCACTCATAAGTAGGTGTGATAAAAATAAAGATTTGAGTGTTGAAAAATCAGTTGCCCGAAAACCACTTGAATCTGTAACTTTTATAACATTATACTAGGATTCCTGGTTAAGATAGGTAAATTGATTTGACAAATGGGCATTACCATGTTGTTGGAGTACAATACTTTGTGTCCTCATAGGCCTGGATTTCCTTGTTTATGCTGGTACCATTATCGGCTCAGCTTGTTGTATGTGCCCCCAAGTTACATTAGATAACAAAGTGAAATAATCCCCCTGTGGATAGCTTCGTGCGTTTGCATTTGTGTTTTCTGATTCATTATGTTGAACTTTATCAAAGCCATAAATTTACTGGCTATGACATGGTAATACTTGATAGGTGTTTGCTGGTTTATTGATGTTATCCTATTTAGCTGCAGCTTAACTTTTTTCTGTTAATATTATCGTTGCCTATTACTTACACAAGGTATATGTCATTCGTAGGTATGTGGCCTCCGAGCTTGCTACTGATATAATTGTACATGTTGGGGAAGTGAAATTTTATCTGCACAAGGTAAGACCGTTGCTATTGTAAAGATACAAAAATATCGCATAGTAAAAAACTGTTCCAAATAATAGTAAAGTATTTGATGGGGTAGCATTTTTATGGCTTTTCTTTTACTGTTGCCATTTATAGATTCTTTTGGATTCACTCTATTTTCTTTTTTGGGACATTTGAACCAATTCACTACATTTCCAATTTACGCAAGAAATTACCCACAATAACACTTCCATGTGAGCGTGGGCGGGCCTCATTCTTCTCTCGTCTTTTCTCCTCTTAAAACTTGGGTCTAAAAGTTAATGTAGTGAATTCAAGTGGATGAAGGTAACGAGAATGAACATATACTGACAGTTTGTTTGATTGACTTCTCAGTTCCCGTTACTCTCCAAGTCTTCCTGCTTGCAAAAGTTGGTTGCGAACACAAACGAACAGAGCAGTGATGAAGTGATCATTCCTGATATTCCAGGAGGGTCTGCAGCTTTCGAGATGTGTGCCAAGTTCTGCTATGGAATGGTCGTTACTTTGAATGCGCATAATGTAGTTTCCATACGATGTGCAGCTGAGTATCTTGGGATGCAAGAAAGTATGGAGAAAGGCAATCTTGTATACAAGATTGATGTCTTTCTGAATTCCATCATTTTTCGAAGCTGGAAGGACTCTATCATAGTTTTACAGACAACCAAGGCTATGCTTCCATGGTCTGAAGATTTAGAACTGATAAATCACTGCATCGACTCTATTGCTTCTAAAGCGGCCGTTGACCCTGCTGACGTGGACTGGTCCTACACTTACAACCGTAAAAAGCTTCCTGAGGAAAATGGAATTGATCAAAATCACTATGGTGTTAGAAACTACAAAGTGGTGCCAAAGGATTGGTGGGTCGAGGACTTGTGTGAGATTGAGGCTGATTTGTATAAGAGGGTCTTGCAGACTATCAAAAGCAAAGGTGCTATTTGTGATGAAGTAATTGGAGAAGCTTTGAAAGCTTATGCTTATCGACAGTTTCCGGGTTTGGTTAAGGGTGGGACCCAGTCAAGTGACATGACAAATTATCGGCTCATTGTTGACACAATCATCTGCCTGCTTCCTGCAGAGAAAGGCTGTGTATCCTGTAGTTTCTTGCTGAAATTGTTGAAAGCAGCCATATTGGTGAACTCGGGAGAGCCGGCAAAAAAAGAGTTAATTAAGAGAATAGGATACCAGCTAGAGCAGGCCACTGTGAGTGATCTTTTGATAGGAGCACCAGAAGGAGAAGCTTTGAAGTATGATGTTGATATTGTACAGAACATAGTGTATGAGTTTTTGAATCGGCATCGGATTTGTGAGATTGAGACATTGGAGGAAGATGTAGTTCATGAACTACACCAACCAACTGGGATATTGTCGGAAGCATCAAACCTTATGGTGGCTAAGATAATTGATGGTTACCTTGCTGCAATCGCGAAAGATCCTAATCTACCTGTGTCAAAGTTTACTGGCCTTGCTGAGATGCTTTCTGGTATTTCAAGGCCTGGGCATGACGGTCTATACCGTGCCATTGATATGTACCTCAAGGTAATCAATCTCTATGTGTTTGGTCACAAATTCTAATGTGAGACGTTGTCAGACCGACCCATATAGATAACCTGCGAGATTGCCTAAAAGAGGAAAACGGGGCAAGGATCTTCTATTGTCACAAAATTTGAGTCATTTGAGTCCGAGTCTTGGTTAACTAGACCTTCTGGTGTGAATTAGGAAAGCAATTATGAGATTCTATCTTTTAATTTCTGGTCTGTAGCATTTCTGATAATCATGGCTAACAATGCAGGAGCACCCAGAAACTTGCAAAAGCGAGAGAAAGCGAATATGCCGCCTAATGGACTGCAAGAAGCTGTCAGTAGATGCATGCATGCATGCGGTACAGAACGAAAGGCTGCCCATGAGGGTGATCGTTCAGGTGCTCTTCTTTGAGCAGGTTCGAGCTTCAGCCACATCGGGGACCAGCACACCTGACCTACCAAAGAGCATCCGGGACCTGAACAGTGGATCTCAGAGAAGCTCCCGATCGACCCCTAATGCCGATGAAGATTGGGACGCTGTCGCCACAGTTGAGGAACTGAATGCTCTAAAGAGTGAGCTGGCAGCTCTGAAACTGGAGAGAAAGGCGAGCGAGAAAAGTGTCGAAAAATCCCCGTTTCATAAAACGAAAGGGTTGGTAATGACAAAGAAGATATTTTCCAAAATGTGGTCTAACAAGAATGGAAGTTGTGAAACGAGCGGGTCGGATTCGTCGGAAACTCATGAGGATGGGAAATCTATGTCTTTCAAAAACAGGAGGAATTCTGTGTCATAGCCTTTGCTTCTGATTTTGATCTTGTTCAACAAGCTTGTTTAGGTCTGATTATTAGAACAAACATTAGCATGTTCAAAACTTTTATGTTATTTTCACTTATGAGAAAAAGTTGAGCATATACCCTAATTTTGTTTGGATCAAAGGAAGAAAAGAAAGAATTCTTTCAAATATCTCGCGGTAAAAGGATTCTAATTATTTTTTTGACAGCAATAAAGCGATTCGCATATATATATAAATATATAATTACAAGAATTTATGGACATTACATTTTGAGTATGCAATTGCTAAAGAGTGAGCAATCTCGACCTCTCGGTTAGTACAAAAATGAAAACAACACTTACTCCGTTACCGTCCCTTCAAATAACTTGAGGCCAACATTTTAAAAATAATTTCCGTGTATTTATTATATTTCTCACTCGAGTTTGTCGAGTGTTAGAGTACCATACTACCATGTCGACGGAAGGATTTTTGAGTAATGTATGCTACAAGGCCTACAACAATTCATGTGAGCCTCCATTCAAACTTGCATATGCTACAAAATAATTACTTCCTCCGTCTCAATGACTAGTTTACACTTGCTTTATTTTCTCATCACAAATAAAGTATTCACTGGGACAGGGAGAGTATTTATTACGGAGTACTATCTTATACGAAATGCACTATATAAAATAACGAGACTAATTGAGTTTTTTTCTTCGCGATGCTACAAATTATACCAATTTAAATTGGTACAAATGCTCATTTGTCGTGAGTACGTGACAGATGCTTAGCAAAAACAAACAAGTAAACAACACAATTTAACACAATTATAACACGGAAAACAGACAATTAACTGGAACAACGGAAGTAACTAATGGGTAACTCAGAACTTACACTATTTACATCCATCATTGTTTTTCCCTTACAAGAAATGCACAAAATAAACGCCAACGGCACTTACAACGAGGAAGCGACTACTAACAGAGATACTGCTGTTAAAGAACACGAGACACGCCTTAGCAGATCAAAAACATTTGCTATTGAGAAAACCTAAATTAACATCCAAATCCACCTTCACATCTTCGTCACCTTCCTATACCGCTGAAGAAGATGGTTTGTGTGTGTTAGCCTTTTGATTTTAAAGAGATCGTTAAAGTCCAAGATTAGTTCTAGAAACCCGTTGATATTGTTGTCAGGCTAATGGTGAGCGGTTAAGCTGTAATATGTGCGTCCTCAAGCTACAATCTTTCACCTGGGTCCGAAATGATTCAGAAAGATGGTAAATAAGATCGTCATTTACCCTGGCAAGGTATATTTTCGAGTATATATCCAGGAGTGTAAGATGAGAAATCTAACCTGCATGGCCGATAGCATGGACAATACTTCTTTGCATTTTTGCAGTGAGTTCCTTTCTTTAGCAGCAACCCTTGAGAGTTCAGTCATCAATAAATTCACCTCTTCTACCTAGAGATATTGCAACATTCCGAATTTAGAGCTCAGAAAACGTAGCAAATAGAAACTAGTTCACATGTCTCATCCATTGATTTTCAATCTTACTGGATCAATTTTTTACGCAAGTTGGGTTAGAGTATTTACAGTGTTGACACGCGCCAGAGTCCTACACTCCGAGATGAGTTTGAATAACATAGATTCATAGTATGACATCATTTTATTTCCTGGGGCGAGAAAGGATGAGAGTATATTCTCAATATGTCCAAGAGAGAAGTCCAATGCCAATAGACAGTCTCCCATATGAAATCTCCATTTCAGTCGATGAATATCTACTGTAAGTTCAGCCAGTATAATCTATAACTCAATCCAGCAGGAGATCTTGAGTCAGTAATTCAACGAAAGCATTCATTCTCTTTGAATAGCTATTTTCCTCTCATAAGGAATCTAGATCTGAGCAACACCCTGGGCCCATATCGATTTTATGACCTAAAGCTAGGGAACTGCTGGAGACAATATTACAATTTTTGAAGGCTAATACTCGGTTCCTATGTTACTTCGACTCTTCATTTCTATGTTCATACTGGATTTACGACACTAAAATATGGGTATGGACTACGTTCTTGGCTGTTACCCCAATCAGCAATTCTTCTTCAACAGCCGAAATAGAGAACCACGTGACATATATAGAGGAAGAGGCTTTGTACTAAATTAAATAATTTTAATCCTCATGTCATAATATCATATACATAACTCCATTTTATTTTAAAAACGAACTCAAGGTTTTCCAATATGTAGATAATTTGTTGTTTTGAAAACGTAACAGTACACTAGCGTCCTCATTTTAGAACAAAGTCCCCCATTTCTAAACATTGAGTCCTGCCGAGTTGGACACTTGGACATACCTAGTCTGAGTAACATAGTTTAGACTTCATATGAAGGGTCTGATGGTGTGCAAAGAAACATATGTTAATAGGAAACTGCCACAAGTGGAATAACCTTGTCCGACTTAGTACGGGACCTATTTTATGGGATTAGACTGCTAAAATGATAGGAATTACAAGGTGGCCCTTGTTGACATGGTGCATTTTGCATGAACGCTACATAAGATGCAGACAGAGACAAACTGTCATGTCATACCGATGTTTGGGTGTAGTATCGAACATGGGTACACGAGAAAATAATAAGAGTCGAAGTAAAAATGCTTCCAAACTACATTCTTTATGTACTACTCTCTTATTTCATACTCCGTGTATCATAGTTATTCCCAGGGTTTCTTTAACATGTATTCTACTTAGGCAAGTAGAACAGCACTTACAAGCCCATTCAAAATATCTACGATAAGAAATATTCGGCAAGGTTGTCATCTCTCATATTTTGTTCAGATGCTTTTGAAAGTGAACGGACTAGCTAACAACTAAGGACACGAAGAAATTTCTTCATACCTTTGCCAATACAGAACATGTTGAGGAGGTCATTGACTGAATCACATCAACAGCAGATCTTACTGCTTCCTTTACACTCTGGACATCAGCCTGTTAATGAAATTAAAATAATGACTGACTGCTTCAGAGCTATACATAACCATGCTTCATGAACTTGTATATTAAATGCAACAACATACAGTTGCTCCTCCAACTACTGGAAGGCGGAGAGTGCTGGCCTTCAAAGATTCAATAGCTCCATGCATAGCACAAGAGTGCTCTTCGTCTAGTAGGGCCCACTCCTCCAAATATGTTATCTGCCGTCGGATAAAAACAAGGACAAATCAGTTTGGTTTGTTCTAAAGGGACGATATGAGTAAATCGTATCAACACTCAAGACCTCAGACAAAACGAAACTCTAGCTTGTTTTTTCTTTTCTTTTGACAGCTAAATGTACGAGATCGGTCAAACGAACCAAGGAGATGGCCCGTGTATGGGAGTCACCAGGGAGTGATGCCCATACACTATAGGAGAGCGATAAAAATGAGCACTTGAGCTATCATGAGTTATCTTATTCACAAAGAGAAGAAAAGTAGCTTCTTATAAGGGTCATACAACAACTATACAATGATATATGTACTAAAAAAAAACAATTATACAATGATATTAACTGTCTAAATGCAGGAACAATAAGGAAGAAAGACGAAATCTGTCCAAAATATGCTCAACCACTATCAGCACCAAATAGCTTAAGCGATCCTAGATTCCTAGTGGTTGACAGCGGAGCTTATAGCAGAAGCAAGGAAACATTTTTTGCAGAAATATTTCTCTATCGAACTATAATTAAAATTCAAATATTATTAGGAAGAGAACTTTAGAAATCAGTGCTCCATGGTTTAACCAGAAATATGAGTAGAGCCATAACTCCTATAGTTGAGATACAGACCAAAGTATGTCCATGACTCCATTCATATATATAGTTTGTCAACCATAGTCGATCAATACAAACATATGGATGAGAAAGCACTGGGGTACAATCTACAATTGTATATAATGAAAAAAAGAGGATATTTTGAAATTAATTAATTGTAAAAGAGCAGCAAGCTGCTAAAAGGTAAAATTGATTCGGGCTACAGTGCTACACCGTCACTCAAACATAAAGATGCAATCAAAAATGTTTAATGGAGTAAGACACAGCGTGGTTAAGATGGGTTGTTACCTGTCCTCGAAGGATAGAAGTCAATTTCATTTTCTGCCTTAACAGCTGTACTTGAGTTCTTTTAAGTCTGACAGAATCACGTAGAGCAGTTATGGTTATCCATGCATTCCATAGATTCTTCTGCAAAATCCAAAATAATCTAATTACAAATTTGAGGGATTTGCCAAACTAACACACGCCACTAAAATCACATGAAGCAGATACACATTTCTAAATATAAAAAAATATGATATGTCAGCCACACAATCTAACAGCCCGATCTTATTAAATTCCACTTCATCGAGGTAAAGAGATTGACAATTTGACAAGCAAGCAGTCAAGCAGATCCCTTCAAGTCCACTCTGACCAGAAAGCTCCGAGTTCTCCATGCACAAAATGGAAAAAGAGAGGATCCACCATATCCAAGAATAGAAAACCCAAACGTGTTGGCTTACAGACAAATCGAACTAAAATTGATTCACTGTTACATAAAGACGGTTCATTTTCATCTAAACTTATACCACGATCGATCCCTAAGAGATTAAATAAAAATTATTCTATCTGTCGGCAGTTATTATTAGTGAAATTTCACTTTATAGGAAACGTCTACGAACCTGGCACTTTTGTTTTTACAAGAGAAAAAACAGCTTCATGGAGTAAGGGTTTCCCTTATCTACGATACATACAAATGCGTCCAATACTTGGTAACCGGGAGTGTTATACAATGGGGAGCAACTAACTCGTTCATATTTCAATTGTAACATGGTTGACGTCAACATCGTAGTAATATGCCTTAGTATTTTATTTTCTACAACACCAAAGTCCAACCAAAAAAAAACTTGCACTTAAGTGGGGATTCAGATCTTTAAATGCTGTCCGGAATGAAATGAGAGATGTGGAGCTAGCTTAGTAATGAACTTTAGAAAAGATTTACAGCTTATACAACGGACTAAGCTCCCTTTCACACTCAAAAATCAGCTGTCATTAAGTTGCAGAGTCTCCAAACTAGCAACGAGCTTGGTCAGATCCTTAACCTCTCAGGCTCCCACTCATATATAGGACGCTCTTTACAAAAGACTTCCAGCTCGATATCACCAACTAATCTCTCTTCCATACTAAAAAATCAGCTTTGTCATTAAATTGCAGTCTCCAAACTAGCCATAGCTTGGTTTCACCTCCCGCTTAGAGAGTTATAGGACACTCTTTACAATAGAATTACAGCTAGATATCAGCGACTATTACTAATCTCCCTTCCATACTCAAATATCAGCTTTGTCATTAAGTTGCTCAATCTCCAAACTAGTAATAAGCTTCACTAGATCCTCCACCTCCAACTCATAAGATGCTGTTCTCAAAATGAAGATTCTTTAATACCCATCATCCGAATAAGAAAATAAAAATGTTTGCATATGCTATATTCTTCCTCGTTACCTCCTTTTCTATAGCTCCAACTAGTAAGGCAAGGACTAGTACATCTGGGGGTCCTTCCCCTTACGCTACCTTTTGGGATTTATGGTGGCTAGTAGTTATTGTTCAGCAAGATCATATCTTAGTAATGCCATATATTAGAAAAGAAAAAAGGTCATGTAAAAAGTAGTAGATATAATATAGACACATTATTACATAGATATCTGAAGTTTCCCAATTTGCTCCAAAATCAGTCATTAATGGTTACGGAACTAAGGGTTTATGTGGATTTAGAAAAAGGAGGGAAGAGGAGATGAGGAAGATGGAGGGGAGGGTAAGGTAAATGGGTCAAGATAGTTTTGCTTCAAATATTTCCTATGTATGACACATTTTAATTTGTCTTCTTGGAAGAAAATAGATGGATCCGTTTTCCCGCCCTCTAAATTTCTCCAGCACCATTTTGCTAATCAAATATAGAAAATTGAACCCATTCTTTTCTTTCCCTGACTTCCCCCTTCAAATCCCTCCATTTAAATAAAGGGTAAGGCTTAACGATTCAAAACAATCAAGGGCATAAGCACAAACCAACAGGACAAACTCATACGATCAAAGGCTTCTCGCAGTAATAGCCATAGACTAACAATATGCCAATTATTTAAACCACTTTGTAAATCGTATAATTGTTGGCAACTAAAAAACAATATAGAAATCCTGTTGCAATCAACATATTTGTTATACTTAGACAACTACATTTAATTCTTGCTCCTTATGACCCAGGATGCTTTTGAAGTACCTACTTACAAAAGGTGACATCCACTAAACTCAAAACAGTTGAGTATTCTCAGAACAGAATAACAAAGTTGAATATCGATAATTCATTGCAACTATCGCTAACCATCAACTGAATCAGGAAGGCAAAGTTGTTTGTGGCTTTTTTTTTTTTTTTTTTTGCAC
>JAGPOY010002683.1:10248-24630 GCA_018983105.1 Silene uniflora
AAACCTAATGGAACTAAGCTCTCTTGTAGATCCTATTTATTGTGGTCAACTTTTCAAACATAAACAAAGAAAATATTTTAAAAAAAGATATTGATGGTTACGTATTTAGTAACATATCCACACACTAATTGAATAATCCATTAGTAGGACCATTATTGAATCTAAGAAAAATTGTTAGTAACAGCAGACATTATCCTCAAAAGAAGAATGCAGAAATAAGGGTATCATACCTCGGCATTTCTCCGTTGCATCGACAAGGCAGTATCTGCTCTAGCATTTACAAACCGCCATTGCAAGTGTCTGTTATAAAGTAGTCTCAAATGGTGTGCATCAACAATTCGATTCTCCCCTACCTTCCCTCTCCGAACATCAACAGCAAAGCTCAGAACAGATGGCGCGTCCCAAGGACTGCCACCTATGGGCCCACCAACGGAATTTCGCACCCGAGACGGACTAAGACCCCTCATAGGTGATGCTGCTGAAGGACTCATAAGCTTACTAGGTGATGCTGCCCTAACAGCTCCCCGAATAGGTGATGACATTGTCCTGGGAGATGACATGGGCCCATCACTGAACTTCCTTGACTGGTTCAATTTTGTAGTAGCAAGAAACTTTGACGGACTAGATGACAACCCTAATCCAGGATCCTGCAGGCGCCTCAACCGCATATTAGTCTCCTGCCAGAACCTCGCCGAGTCCACAATCCCCCGGGGCCCACCTCTAACATGGGACCCACCATTCATTTCCCGCGCTCCGGAGCTACCCGAAGAAACACTGTCAGAATCCGAGGCAGTGAGATCCGAAGGCACTGAAGAGTCATTCACTGAATTCAAATCAGTAGGACCCCTAACCCCATTCAAAACATCACCATTCCTTGAATCAATATTCAATATCCCATCAAAAGAAGCCCGTCTACTCTCATCCAACAAAGAATCATGCAATGCCCTAGCCACAACACTAGATCCAAGATACTCATCCTTACTCTCATTGTTAGAACACTCAAAATTCCTCGAAAACATATTAAATTGCCTAGTTCTAGCAGGCCATCGCAACTGATCACCAGGCTTAGAACCCGAATTCAACCTCTCAACCTCATCTCCACCACCACCATCCACCTTCCCTCTCAAAGGGGTACTCCTCCGCCTCTCAGGTGTCGCCTTCCTAACACTACCACCACCACCACCACCACCCTGATTCACAGCCTTAGTCTTACTAACCGGAAGCGAAAAGGTCTCCCCTTGAAAAGAAACAGACAAACTCCTAGTAGAAGTGACAAGCAACTTAGTAGCAGCAGACATATCACCAGCATTATTAACCACAGGAACCGGGTGCTTCGGCGTAACAGATCGCTTTCTATCAACAGATTGAGACCTCCTAGGGGTTGTTGATTCGCTCCTACTTACACCACCACCACCACCACCACCACCTCTATTACTAAGACTATTCCTTGATGATACTAAAGGGGAAGGGAACCTTCTAGAAGATGAAGAAGATGTTGATGAAGTTGAAGTAGAACTAATTGTATTAGTTGTATTTGTTGTTGTACTACTAAAACTATTTGAAGAAGAAGGAGAAGACATAGACATATACCTTGAAGGAACTTCCCTTGCTCTAATCCTTCTTTGTTGATGATGATGAACTCCATTTTCTCTTTCAGAAGGCAACAATGGTGGTCTTGAACCTGAACCCTTTGTTTCAGACAAAACACTAGAAATGGCAGCCACCATTATCATCAAACCCACCAAAAAAAACACATAAATTACTCTCACATTGTCACATTTACACCATTAAAACCACAAAAATCACAAAAAGCTCGAAACTTTGATGGAATCCAACAAAAATGGAAGATACCCAGATAAAGATTACACTAGATTTACCAATTCCAACACTCAAAACACAAACTTTTGACCAAAATGATACAATTTGGAGGGAATTACAGGGTTTTTTGTGGGAAAAACAGCAGAAAAATGGGGATGAAATAGTAGATTTAACAGTATTAACGAGTAAATTAGAAGGGAAAAGAGAGTAATCTGGGTAGAGAAGAGAGGAAGAGAAAAGGGAGGAAGAGTGAAGTGAAAAGAGTGGGGTCGGAAGAGAGAGGAGGTGAGAAGGGCATAAAAGGTAGAGAACAGTGTATGTGTGTCAAGTGAAGTCATTAGTTGATTAGTTAGTCACTATTATTATTAGTATAATCACACCGTTCCCGTTATTTATTGTCCTTCGATTTTTGTACAAAGATCAAGGAAAGAGAATGGGTCATTTACTGAATGGCAGGTGGACTAAATTGGGTGCGAACGATCAAAAATGCACTTTAGGTTCTTTCTTAAATAGCAAGAATAACAATTTATTGAAATACCGCAAAATGAAATAGGACAACAGATGACCGTGACCGAGGGAGCAATTATTGTTAGTATTTGTTTTAGTTTGGGTTTTAGTGAATCTTTGGAGAGACGTTACGTTAATCATAAATTTAATTATTTTAATTAATAAGTGGTCAATCAAAACATGTTTTCCATTAAACATCATGCTTTGTGGCCAATTGTAAGATGTGGGGGGTGTGGTTTGAGAAAGTTGGAAAACTTTCTTTTGTTGTTCGAGGGTAGGGTTATCTGTTGGATTTAAAAGTTAAAACCGTGTTTCAAATGTTATATTGAGATTTTATAATGTAAACAATTGAATTAGAGGCTAGATTAGTGATTTGAAGAAGTAGGACAAGTTAATGGCTTTGAAAGCCCGATATATGGAGATCTTAATTTCAGAGCTTAATTGAACTTGTTGACTTTGCTCGATGAGCGCGCTGATTATTGATCTTTGACACAGACTTTTATGCTTGACCTATTTCAGTATAAACTAACGCACCAATACGAAAACCAATGTTGAAACGAAGATTACCATCTTTTTTTTTCATTGCTTAGAGTTTACTCATGAAGATGTTGTTTGAGATAGTTAAATACAGAGTAGACGACGGAGAAAAAAAACTAGGGAAGACGTAAATTGTGATCAACGTATTTACTTAGGTGTGTTCCCGTTAAACACGTGATAATGATTCAAAATTGACATATTAGAACATAATTTCCTCAAGAGAAATATGCCGGCGATTTTACATCTAATTTCTCACCAAATTCTTTATTAATTTATCCATGTGGAAAATTCTATTGTGTATAATGGACACACGTTAAATTAAACAAATTCATTTTTCTAATTTTATTTTCTTTTAACCTATTAAAGATGGACCAATGTGATAAACTAAAATATTAATTGTGAAATTTAATTTTTAACTAAATAAAAATTAACAATTTTACGAAAATATATGTGAATAGGATTTACAAACTTACCGTGCAAAGCATGGAGTTCTCTCTAGTTTCATCATAAAATAACGCACCAATACGAAAACCAATGTTGAAACCAAAATATTGCCTTTTTTTTTTCTTTTCAATTTTTAGAGTTATCTATGAGTGGGTTTAAGACAGGTTCAATACAAAGCAAATGGGAAAAAAAATTTAGGGAAGACATAAATTATCATCAGAGTTTGTTCAATGTCCGTTGGACACGTGATAATGATTCAAAATTGACATACTACTAGCACATAATTCCCTTCAGAGAAATATACAGGTAATTTTACATCTAATTTCTCGTAAGATTCTTTCTTAATATATCCATCTCAAAACTTCTATTATGTGTTAGAAATTTTATTTTTCTAAAATTATTTTCTTTAATATTAGTTATTAATTTGTCTCTAGTCTCTACTATGTCTATAACCATCCAAATGCTAACAACAATGCTCCCTCTCATTTCCCATAGGTCATATCCCGGTCCGTTTTCTCTCCATTTTCTCAAAAGAAAAGGAGAGGCAAGTTCTTATCGATGGTCCGGATCGTATTTTTACAACATCTAACGGTTCTAAATTTACGCATAAAAATAAAGGAAAAATAAGAGTAAAATAAGAAATTAGTATTTAAAGAGATTGTGAGAGGAAATGGAGAGGATCCATTTCCGTCATATCCTAGTAGATGTGCCAACTAATTCATTCATCAAAGACCAAGCACGAGATTGTTTAAGAACTAAAATTATAATAAAATAATGCGTTTGTAACAAGGAAAAGAAAGCACATTAAGAAAGCACTAAAAAGGAAGGATTAAAGGGAATAAGACGGCACATCTTAATTAAACAAACTAAACTTATCAAATCAAATTGGTTAAAGCTTAGCTTGCAAATGTCATTATACAACGCCATCCTACCTTATTATATTTTTATTACCATTTCCCACTTTCCCTAATTTACCCTTTTTCCTTATTAAAAGACCCTCATATTCATGCATTTTATCATAAATTTATTATTTTAGTAAGCCTTTTGAGAGACAAACTCTTTATAAGTTTATTAACAGCAGATGTCAGCTATTTTAGCTGATAAGTCATGAGATGCAGTACTCATGATCTGGGTTTAAATTTCGGCAGCATCAAATTTGCCCTCGCGCTCCCTTTACAACAAAAAAAAGTTATTTGATAGATTTATTTATTACAATTTGGGTTGAAATGGTACAAAAGGTAATACAATATGTACGTATTACACATTACGGTGTACTAATAGAAATGGTTACAATCTATGATAAAATAGATACAGTTCTGAAGAAAACAAGTACAAAAAGAAAGAGTTATATTGATATATGATCAAAAATATAATAAAAGGGTACGAATAATGCATAAATGGTACTCTATAAAGTAAGTAATCTTTCGATAACTTATTGAAATACTTCCTCCATTTCTTTCAATTCAATACATTTGCTTTTTGGACACTATTCATAAGTCGGGAGAATCTTCGATACAACTTCTAATATATAGCATAAAAGATAGTCATGTGAGATCTTGTTTAAATTGTCTTACCGAGTATAATATGAATATCAAATTTTTATAATTTTTTTAATATGTAACTAAAGATATGAACAAAACAAAACGAACATTGATATACGTGAATAAAGCAAATGTATGGAATTGAATGAAATGGAGGAAGTACCATTTCTCTACGTCATTTTGTTAATAAAATGTTGTGATTAAGAACCTAATAAGTTTGTTAGCACTTAGTTGTGATGTTGCTTTAGTACGTCCTCTTCATGTGAAATGAAAGAGGTGACAAACGAGGCCCTATAATATAGTTATTAAATTCAGATGCAAATAAAGACATTTGACTATTAATAAAGAAATATAGATATTATGACTAATCCAAGAAGCTCAATATTATATTTTTAAGGTTGTTGTGTGAAGAGACAGTAACATTATGAATCTATCTATTGAGATAAAAAATAAATTTGTGAGTTTGTAACTGTAGGGGTGGGGGGTATTTGAGAAGAATCCAAAGCATATAAATATATAATCAATTAGTCAAATGGGTAAAACATTTTACGATGGTTTTTTTAATAATGTTTTTAAGAAATTGTATGTATATCCCGTATATTTATTTGTACTTATTGATCACAGTCTCGCAGAAAATGAGACATTATCCACTATTTTATCTAATTAATCAAGTAATTACAAAAGTAAATAAAATATATCTTACAATTTGCTATATAAAGTGAATTACGAGTAATTAATTATGGATTATTAATTGGTTGTATTATAAAGACAAAGACAAAATATAGCTAAAGTATGGAATTGCTTCTATATATCAAGAACACTAGTTGCAAATAAGAGAAAATGTCGTATCGAATATAGAGTGCAAAGAATCTATAAAATTTGGATTAGATGGCGAAGGTAATAAAGTTTTAATTTAAAGTAAGCAAGATAAGAAAATCATTGTGTCAATCGTTATTTTGTAATTCTAACGGTACAAACAATATTTTAGCTAAATCACAAATCTTACCCTTGGAATCCTACTAAACCCTTCGCCCTCGTTACTTCACTTCCCATGCTCATAGAGTCATATACTTTAGATAGATTAAGTGCTCAAGAATTATGAAAGGCGTATTTTGAGTGCTTAAAATGCCCTCGTTGAATTAGGAGCAAAGTGACGGCCTAACGGGTCACCAGCAAATTGAACCTATCTACTACACATGAAATTTGATTATTATTATTATTATTATTGGTAACGAAAACATCTCTCATTAGCAGTCTAGGGCGATACATCTTTGAGAGACCAAACCTCGAAAGATACGCGACAGGCTGACAGCATGGTAAAGTAGCCGACACCCTCTTTTAATAGACCTTGGAAGGTCCCCGTGCAATAACCGCATACTGCCCATGCAAGGAGTCGAACTCGGGAACTCGCAATTCATGCTATTGCACGCTTTAAGGGTGACAACCCGCGCTCCACAGCCACTGCACTCACAGCACTTGGTTAATCATTATTATTTTTTAAAATTCAATAATTCGAATCTAAATATGAATCGTATTTGATACATTATCCTTAATTCTAAAACAATTTTTCTAAAATTAGAGTGTAAGATTAACATTTTGCCTTGGATCCGTGACCACATAGTGTTTATGAATTCCCCCCCCACACACTCTCTTCTCTTTTCTATGACCTATACCAATTAATTAGCAATAAATTGGATCATAAATGTGTTGTAATCTTCTGATAATGAGTAGTACTATGACAATACGAGTATAAATGAATCATGATTATCACACCTATAAATTAGTGGTGTTGGTGAATAATAATCATCATTTTTTTCTAAAAAGAACACTATAATTAGTGTATTAAATTAATCAAATCATGTGAAACATTGATGCTTATGTGCAAAGTGCGGTTAACTGAAGCAAACCAAAGCAAGTCCAAAAGTATGCAGAGGTTGCATCAACCTCCAATCAAGTGGGGTTGCCATTTTATTTCAGAACTATTAGAGGAAAATTGTTAATGAAATTAATTCATTTTTTTTTTATGACGAGGAGGTTTAATCATCCCCGGACATGTAACAATACCACATGCTAAGTTCAATCCACGGGGTTACCCCTCACTGGAAGACATGTGGCCAAGTCTATCATCTAGGGAGATTCGAATTCAGAACCTCGCAGTCCATCCTTTGGATGTTATGAGGGAACCTGGATCTCCACTAGACCAAGAACACTTGGTTAATTAATGGAAGACATGTGGCCAAGTCTCATCATCTAGGGATATTCGAACCCAGGACCTCGCAGTCCATCCTTTGGATGTTTTGAGGGAACCCGAATCTCCACTAGACCAAGAGCACTTGGTTAATTTTAGGATTTTAGGTTATGCTTAATCAATATTACAAATTTTCTTACTTAAAGTCAAAAGGCAAAATTATTTAAATGGCACATATTATTAACATAGAAAAGTAAATTAGGAATGTCTAAAAATTTCAATATTATCATTGTTCACTAAAACCCCCTCGTTTTGCTACTATCATAGCACCATTCTTAAGAGCGATAAGTAAGAGTTGGATCAAAAGCTTAATCAGTTCATTAACAATAGTTAGCTCAGTAGCAGTGGCAAATCGAGCCATAATTTCCCGTCAGGAGGGTGAAAAATCTCAGCGGGGGGTGAATTGCTGCCATAGAGTAAACCTCGAAAAAAATATAAAATTTTAATCAAGAAATTAGAAATTTCCAATGTTCAGCAGAGGCTAGTATATATCCCTGCTAGTCCCCCTAAATCCACCATTGCCCAGTAGAGAATTTGTGTAGCAAGATATATATATATATATATATATATATATATATATATATATTCTTTATGTTGATGATGATGTTGCATGTAGATCGAGAATATAATTAAGTTAGGATTAATAGAGTTTCGTACGACCCTTTTTTTTGGACATAATTTCAGCTCTATTCAGTTTAGTTTAGCTTCATTCAGTTCAGTTCAACTCTTCCCTTTACAAATTAACTCTTACTTCAGTTCAGCTCTAATAAGTTCTTAAATTCAGTTAAGATAGTTTCAGCCAAAAGAATAGAGTCGTACTTACTGTTTTAGGGTTTACAATTTGGTCCCAAATCCTTGGAAGACACTCTAATTTCATTATTTTTGCGTTAAATTTTAATTACATGCGCATTAAGTAGACAATGGACAGCCGATTCCCCAAGTTAACTCGATTATCAAGATGAATATGGATTTCTAAGACTGTTAACTCCGAAAATGTGAATTCATATACAGTATAATAAGTTTGTAACTGCGCCGTTCGATGTAATAATTCACTGTTTTTACTTTCTAGTGGGACTAGTGTGTGATCACAATTTTGCAAAATCCAAAATTTTTGTAGAGACGGTTTATCACTAAGTTATTAAGAGATCATTTATCGTAGCTTTCTGTTCAAAATATCTACTCTGTATTTCATTTGGTACATGTTTTCATTACTATCGCAGCTATTTTATCGTACTCCGTATATTGTAACTAATTTTTATTTTATTCCATTTGGTACATGCTTTTGCACAACGTCAGGGCAGTTATGCTTCCAATCTGCTAAGAGCATGTCCTCTTCTGAAAAGGTGATGGCTGTGGTTGGCTTTGCGCCTTTGCTCCTTGCCTACAAAGCGGAACGAGTTGAGTCGTTTTCCACTAAAAACGAGGCGCTAAGAAGGAAGAAGTTCAGTCTACGTTAGGAACGAGTTACAGGCTAAGGACAAAGCAACTTTCACCTTTCATTTTCCATTTTAGAACTTTTCGTACCATATTTCCACTAATTCGTAATTAGGCCCTGTTCTTTTGGACTTAATTTCAGCTCCATTCAGTTCAGTTCAGCTCCATTCAGTTCAGTTCAGTTCAGTTCAGCTCTATTCAATTCAGTTCAGTTCAGTTCAGCTTTTCTATTCACAAATTAACTCTTACTTCAGTTCAGTTCAGTTCAGTTCAGCTCCTTTAAGTTCAGTTCAGTTCAGTTCAGATCCAATAAGTTCAGTTCAGTTCAGTTCAGACAATTTCAGTCCAAAAGAACAGGGCCTTAGTCTCTCAATCGAAGTTCCTTTACGAAGCCTTAAATTTACGATAAACAATTAAAGCGTAATTACTATAAGCCCGTGGCATGGCAAAGAGACATTTTGGATGTATACTACCTTATAATAGCTTAGAGGCCTGGCAAAAGTTACCGATTGAAGTAGTTATGCGAAGGAATGAAGAGGAATTTTCCATGAATAGACGCGTATAAACACATGTTACAGTCGTGTAGGTATCTTCCTATGATACGGAGCATATCCGCAACAAATACATTGATTTCAGAAGACTTGAGCAGCCATGAGTTAGAAGTACATGATAATTATATACAAAGCAGCCTACAAGAAGCTTGGGTTTTACCCTTTCAGACTTCCACTAAGGTAAATATTGATTCCATTCTTGAGGCGTCCCTTTTCTGATTTTAAGCATCCTTACTGCTGCACTTGTCAAGGGTATTGCCAGAATATCATATTCCTTTGGTGCCTGCGTAAATTTTCGACATTTCAAAAATGGCATAAGAATAGGGAAATCTAGGTTCTCTGTAAATTTCCGACATTTTTTTTTTTGTTCTGGGGCTGAGCTTTGTGATCGCTAATTACCTTGGGAACTTTAAGCAAGTTCATATTTACTTCCTCCGGAGTTTTCTGACCCTTCTTGCAGTTGCATTTTGCGCAAGCTGTTACCTAGCAAACAAGCGGGGAACAGAAACACAATAAACAATACTCTCTTCATTCCAATTTTTTTGTGCCTTTTCTCGCCAAAATTTATTCGAAATTAATTGTTCTCTTTCTAAATTTGGTATGATGGTAAATCACTAAACTATCAATATTTCCCCTTATTTATTAATTACCACTCCCTCCGTCAAAATGACCCGTATGCAAACATCACCATACTATGCTCGAAGATTCACAGCAGCATTTGTACAGTCAAACTAAACTCAAAGTAGATGATGAACAAAGGAGTACAAAATCAGTATTACCCTTAATATGCACTTACCAGATTTTCCCACTCCCACTTTCCACCTCGTGACATTGGAAGGACATGGTCTATAGTCAAGTTAGTTGTTGCCGAGCAGTACCTAGTATACGTCAAATACTGAATCAATTTAAATTTGTAGGCAGTAATATAAACAGATAACTTTCAACGCAGATTGTAGCGTTTATGGCTGATAATGCAAAGAAGACGAACAAAAGCTTTCCAATAACTTACTGGCAGGTATATTCATCTCGGAAAAAAATATTTTTCCGACTCAGGGAATTCCTAACTCTTTTTCTCTTCATAACTTGAAGCAAATGACGGACCTGGATAACAAAAGAAAAGCTGTTTCAGAACGGTTAGTGATGGGATGAGTAATAAAGCAGTTAGCAAGTAGCTAGGTACGGAGTACATTCACGTCTCCTTCATCACATACTCTTAGCACGGCTGGTATATTAAATGACCCACTAGGCGAATTTACTGTCTGATCGTAATATTCTAAAACATCAGCCTGCAAAAGAAAGGAGAAACTTGGTAAATACATTTGTAAGATGTATTTTGGAGGCAAAAAACCTTTAAACAACAACAGTCTTTATTTGTTTCAAGCACGGAAGTAGTACCAAGACAACGTTATCTGAGTGTCTCCCGCAAAGAGCAGGGTACAAAGAGTTCTATGTAGCCCTACCACTGTTTTAGCAACGAAAATGGATGTTAATAGTCAAATGCACAATCATCTGTGTGTGGTTGAAATCGAGTGATGCAGTGCAATGTAAAAAAGCTACACATTCAAGCAGTAAAGGATCTCCAACAAGTGATCCATTTTGCACTCTGATTGCCACAAGAGTGTTGAAAAAAACCCATTCTTCTAGAGATAAATGCTTATAGTGAATCTTCCACAGGAAATATTGGAGAGAACTTCAAATAAATTACGGAATAACATAAATCTTGTATAACGAAATATAGATTGCTCCTTCCAACCTATTCAGACATAAGGTTGGCCACTGCCATTATATGATGGATGTTGTCATGTTCTTGATAATTGATATAGTATGTGTTGCAATATTCATCTTTTTAGAAAGAAAAATTTGTTACCATCAATAGAGTGTCATCTTAGTCTTAAAGGCGCAAGGCGCACGCCTTACAGACATGAGGCGTATAGTTTTTACAAACACAGTTTATATTTTTTTAATAAAGTTTTGTGCATTTTTTTTTATCTTATTTGGACTTTAAAGTGGTTAACATGTAAATGAGTAAACTTTAGGGATAATATGCCAAAAAGAAGGGGCTAACAAACGAGCGTGATGAAAAAACAGTGTGAAATTTATAGTAGCGCACCTCGCTGGCTGCGGCTTTTCAATAAGGCGCATCCTCAGTGAGCCCTTGGGATTAAGCGCACCCAAAGCGTGCTTTTTAAAACTAAGAATGTGATACGTCACATCGTCACGTACAAAGAATATGATGCATATTAAATAATTGTGCGCTGATTTTGTCAACACTTTCTGAATACTTGTTTTATGCATTGCAGAAAAACTTAAGGGTATGACAGTCTGTTATAGCCTATTGCATGGTACGATGACATGAGTCCCATACTCCCATATTGGTCATACGGGGGGCTTGATGTGGGGTTTATATAGGAACGGGCTCTCCCACCCTTCAGGCTAACTTTTGGGGATGGGTTCTCCTATTAGCTATATAACACTCGTAAAAGAAACACAGGGTTTAGAAGCAATTACAAGAGTGCTGCAGGAATAGAAACAATCACATCAGCCTAACCTTCTCCATGAACTCCAGACATATAGCACGCTTCCAGCATACAACATTGACAGGTCTGCCAAGGACAACAAAAGCTTCGTCTTAGAAAATCTAGTTATATAAAGTATAAAATCATATTTTATGAACGTTTATGCGATCCTACTAATGAAAAAGATGACCAAGACAGAAAAAGATGACCAAGACATGCAGCATTTAGCCATCTGCAGCTACAGTTACTGCTTGCATGTACAAAAGAAATGTCTACTCTTTTAAGGGTTTGGCAAGTCCTGTACAAGACTCCCGGCCAAATCCTTCTGTATTTATCCTTTTGTTAATGTGTTGGGCATACCGCATACATGACCTACTCCAATAACTTTTGTTGGTATCAGGAATTTTATGATGAGTGAGAAAATTCTTTGATGATCTACTATCCCTCAAACACTGAGCTAAAATGTGAATCACATAGAGCATACCAAGCACTAATGAAACTCGAAAGAATGAAACCCCCTTAATCTAATCTTCATGCTAAAAAAGTGTTAAGTTCTCATGACCATACTGAGCACTAATGAAACTCGAAGAATGAAACCTAAATGCAAAGTTTCACTAATTAAATGTTGATTGCATTTCAGTAAGACGCCTTCCTCTTTCCTACTTTGATAAAAAAAAATCACCGCAAACATATCCCCCTACAGCAAGAGCTAGGAGCAAGGGTCCTTCATTTTTCATACTGATACAACAGTCCAAGGGACTGTCCAAAGCAATGTCACAATCGGAATGCAATTCAGGGCGTTATCCTGAGATTGCCTTGCATAAGAGGCTGTGTTCCAACACACATATCTCAAGCTCTTCTTGCACAATTTCCATGATATCTATATTTATAGAAAGCTTGAAGTGTTGGCTAGAAGTGAGAGTTGGAATCAGGTCCATAACAGCTCTATAACTTAAGTTATAGCCACTGCAAGCGGACTGCGCAGATGAATGCTCTGCAGTTCAGGAATGACATGTCATCTCTCATCACAACTTGTCCATAACTCCAAATTTAGATATCTATTTCCGATGATTCAAAATGCTTGCGGTAGCTTAGCAGCTTTGCATTGTTCTGGTTCAGTGAGTCTTAATTCTTCTTCTGGTTATTTGTTAGATCACTTTGCTTATCCCTTTATCTCACTGCATTTTTAGCTCAACAACATTCTAACACTTTCAGAAAAACAAGTTTGTTTCTTTGTTTGTCACCGCAATTTCAGAGGCGTTCATTGGCGTTATCATCTGGTTTTCTAAGCATTAATCATCAACCCCCTTAAACACATTTCTTGATCCCTTTAACCCCCCACAATAGACCCTCGCAAAACCGCCCCAAAAGTCCAATACCCATTTAAAGTTCCGAAACACTGCTGTTTTTCTATTGAGTTCAGAAAATTACCAAAAGCAAAAGTAAGAACTGATATATCCTCAAAAATCAATAAAAAGAAGAACAAATGGCATGTATTGAGTATTGAATTATCAATACTCCTCAGTCCTCCGTCCCGATCAATAGTTATTTAATCCTTTTGCTACCAACACCAAGAAATAAGCCGGAGGGATTTTGGACCACCCAAAAAAACACATCTCCTACTTGCACATGGAAAAGGCCTACAAAATCTAATCAAAAATAGAAATACTCACCTGATCATTTGTTTACCTTTGGTTTTGGCAGTTTCTTGTTAGTAAATGACAAGTGGACCATAATGGATGACTATAATCAACTTAATCATCAAAAATAGAAAGGTAAACAAATACAGTATGAAACAAATGACCGGGACGGAGGGAGTAGATTAGTACACCAAAAAAAAAGGAAATAGATAACTTCTAACCTATAAGAAATGTCAAGGACGAGACCCCTGAAACTGGAAAGATCATCCTCTCCATCATCATCGTCATCATCATCGTCGTCGTCGAAGTCGTCAAAATCACCATTCAAACCCAAACCAGACTCTGCATTTGCATTTTGATTCGAAGATTTGGTAGAATTACTTCTTGAAGAAGCCAAGATTCTCCATTTATTAACAAACCCATTTTTACTAACACTGTCAGAATTGAAATGAAGAGGATAAACGGAACAAGAATCATTAAATCCAAGCAAACCCAGCTTAGAGTGATGTGGGTTTTTGCTCAAAACTGAACCTTCACGGTTCAACAGCAGCTTAAGGCGCCATTGTAGAGAAAACACTGTCATTTTTATTCAATTTCAAAAATCAGGAATTAATTACTGAAGAATTATTGTGTGAACGTTGAGTTCAGTGTTGATTTTTGTTAAATGATGATGTGAATTTGGGTTTAATTGAGCTGAATGATTTGATATGCTTCACGGAAGAAGCCGTTGCCACACATTTTGGCTCGAGTTTCACAATATCTTGTTTACTCAACTTTCTTGCGTTTCATGGTTTCATAATTAGTACTCCGTAAGACCTTTCAAACGGGTCAATCGGGTTGGGTTTGTGTTGGGTCAATTTCGGGTGGAATATTTCTGGTCTATAGACTTCGGGTTGGGTTGGTTCGGGCGGGTTATTTCAGGTTTAGTCATTTTCTTCGGGTTACCTATTATCAAGTTATTTGTGGATAATAATCAGTTTGCAACAATAAACGTTCGGGTCTGATTGTATTGGGTCGGGTCAATTCCCGTTTTGGGTCTTAAATTCGGGTGTTGATTTGGGTTTGGGTTCAGGTTATTCGAGTTGAGTCAATTTTGCCAGGTCTACTTTCAGATAGGGATGTCATTGGGGCGGGTACAAGTGCATA
>JAGPOY010002684.1:6578-19395 GCA_018983105.1 Silene uniflora
AGTTTAGTCTTGTGCATTGCTTAGATTAAGCTAGACTTGGGATAGAATTAAGAGCTAATCGTCTTAATTCTTGCTTGATTATGGGAGTTAAACTTGTGCTTTGCTTAGTTTAGCTTTCTTAATCGAGTGCTTGAGTTAGGGAGTTAAACTTGTGCCTTGCTTAGTTTAACTTTCTAAATCAAGGAGGTTGTGAAATCGATTACCATGTGCTTTGCTTTGGGATTGATTTCACAATCATATCTTTCATTTTATGTTCAACTAAAACAAGGTAATAAGAACCTCATTTCGGACAGCCTAGGACCGAGACATCCTCATCACAAACGGCCTGATTTTGGGTCCTTTGTAGGATCGTTCCTCGACTTGGGTTGTCTCTATTTATCTTGTAAGCAACGGTCCCTTAAACTGTTGCTTTCGCTTTTGTATTAAACCTTGTTTTACCTCGTGTTTTGATTGTTTTTAAGGGACTTGAAAAAGGGAGAATTCGTTTTTAAAAGCTGCCATTTGAATCCTCGACTTGGGTCTATGCAAAACGACATTGACCCCTGTTTCGGTGTATCAATATTGAAGCAACACAAAAAACTAGGGTTTTGAAAGAAAGTCACAGATGGTAACATACCTGACAAATGACCAGAAAGAGAGCATCGTCGAAGAGATGAAGATGGGAGTGAAGAGAGCAGCGTTAGGGAGGTTTTGATGGGACAGCCGATGAAGATGAACAAGGGAGGTGAAGGGTTTGATGAAGGTTTTGAATGGAAAGTGTGTGAATGACGATTTGAAGGGAATGTTTTGAGGGAGTATATGTTCTCAGCTTTGTTGGCATATAAGTTGTCAAGTCATAGCCCAGTCAATTGCTTATTTGCCAAAAAGAGTGTCAACATGACACTTAACGTCCAAAACAGAGGGCATAAGCATGTTTAACTACTGATGGATTTAGCTAATTAAGTTTAGTGACAATTAGGAAAAGTGAAAACCACGACATCAAAGAGTTTAGATTCTGTACCCGTTACTTGTAAGTCGTATGTACTCCTATATAAAAGAAAAAACTATTTTTGACAAAAGCCCGCGGACTAGTTCTTTTATTTTCAATTGAAATTGAAATAAAACCCTACAACACAATAATTTTCCCCAAATTGCTCAACCCCTATTCAACGAAATTAGGGTTTCGAATTCCTTCAAATTCTTTCTACAGCAGAAATCCGATGGACTTCGACGAGTACGAGTATCTGGAGAAATCCGTGGAGGAATCTGAGAATCGATCGAAGAAGAAAAGCAGCGAGAAGAGAGATAGAGACGTCGATGATGGAAGAGTGAAGGAGAGAGCTATCGACACGACGGACGACGAGCGTTCTCGGAAGAAGTCGCGGCGGAGCGACGGTGAGAACGGCGGCGGAGAGAGAAAACGCGATGACAGAGACAGAGACAGGGATAGGAGGAGAGAGAAAGACAGGGATACGGATAGGGAAAGGGAAAGGGAGAGGGAGAGGAGGGGGAGGGATAGGGAAAAGGAAAAGGAAAGGAGAGATAGGGAGAAGTCCAAGGAGAAAGAAAGGGAGAAGTCTAGGGAGAGGGACAGAGAGCGGTCGAGACGAAGCAGTAGTCGGTCGAGGCGACATGAGAGCCGGGAGAGGGAGTTGAGAGAAGCTGAAATTAGAGATAGAGATAGCAGGTTTATTTTTCACTTTTTTCTGGTTTTTGGCTTTTATTCTCATGTATTGCTTACTACATTGTGCATTGTTATGTTGTTTATTGAAAATACGGTGGATGGATTACGAAATCAATCTTACTCCTGAAAATACGAGAGAATTAGAATTATGAGGAAGTGGTAAGATTTAAGTAGCGGAATATGAATCAAATTGAAAAGGGGTGTGTTATTGGATTGAAGTAGGGTGACATGGTACAACGGAGTCGATTGGTTACATGAGATTAACCCATGCAAGAATTAAACAGGTAGTTAGATTTTGAATTAGTGGGGGTTAAGAGTTATATATGTTTAGGGTTTAGTGTTGACGTCTATGGGTGTTCCATTTATGATATTTGATTATTTTCTTTCCAGCTTTTGTGTAGGTATTGTGTGTAATCTATGAATTCGGTAGACACGGTCAATATGTGTGTGTTACAGGTCACTTTAGGGCCACATAAAGCTTTAGGATTAGGGCTGGAAAGATGGTTTCAGGCTTATTATCCCATTATAATTTGCTTGGATGCTTGTAAAGTTTCTAAAACTTTGTGATTGGCTTGCTGAGATATTGCTTACCAGTTGAGCTGCATATGTTGAGCTTAATGCATTAATCGGAGCTAAGAAAGGGTTGATTAGGGTAAGATGAACGGGAATTAAAAGACTGCGGGCGCTACTGATTTGGTTGATAGAGTAGTAAAACATCGATGTTTGTTTATTAAGCTTGGAAGACTATTAGGATAGGAAATCAATGTGTGACAAGGTAGGAGAGATATGAAATGTGGATCATCTTGGTCTAGCAGGTATCACGAGTTTTCGAGGTGGGGTGTCACTATCTTCATTCATCTTCTAGTTATACCTAATTGAGATAATGAGAGATGATAAGGCTTTCTTGTAACTACGTATTGGTCTTCAGTTTCTCTGTTTGCAGACTGGTTGTTCGAGTCTGGTTATTGGTCATTAGAATTCTAACTGATTTGGTCGTTTCTTCTTGAGTAGTACAAAAAAGAATTAGTTTTGTCTTCAAGATTGATTTTTACTGATCTTGTAGTTTCAAACATGTAAGTTGGAATTGTTCACAGTCTTTGTTGCTGTTAATGAACTCATTTAGCCTGGGGTTTATTGGGCTCAAATTTCATTGCAGACACAAATGAAAGACATCTTTTCCCATCTTTGCATCATCAACTATAATTTTTTTTAATTTTCTTTTTCCTTGATGATTGTCATTAGCTGCTCCATGAGCTATCACTTACATTTCCATTGAATATTACACAACCGGTTACAACTTTGTTTGGGCAACCTCATTTAGAATTCAATCTTAGTTTGAAAAGGCGCGCCTTGGATGAGGCACTATCCGAAACGCCTCAGTGCACTTTAGGTGCGCCTTTTGGACAAGGCTCACTAATCGAGGTTCATTAGCACGTCTAAATCTTTAGATATGCCTCTTCTTGACACCATTATTCCTAAACTGTACTCCTTTAGATGTTAATCAACTTGAAAACTCTAAAAGGAGTATTGTTGCCCAAAATTCTACTTGGGAAATAAAATAAAGCTAAAAAATTAAGGCGCCTCGCGTCTAAAAGGCGCGCGCCTTCGCATTGCGCCTTGCGCTTCATCGCCTCAGCCCCTTATCGCCTCGGTGCGCCTTGCGCCTTTTCAAACTAAGAATTCAATTGATGTTGTCTTAAATCTTTTCATCACGATCAGGACATTAATTTCTTTGTTTTTCTAAGTTTTTATAAAAGAAAATTTGAGTTTTTGATTTCAAATCTATAGGTTTACATTGACTTTTGTATTATGTCTCACTTCCCGCTTCCTTCTCACTTTTCTCTTTCTATCTTTTCGCATTTTGTGGTGTGTGACTTCACATGGACGGTTATAAAGGATGATTCATGTCAGCCGACACCAAATTGTTTTAGGATTAAGGCTCTGATGTTGTTGTTCTTAAATTTCTTTGTTGCCTATAGTTTGTGGCGCAATGTAGAACATCACCTAATTTGGTCTGATTTCTTATCCCTGTTCCTTAATCTCTGATGAATTTTCTGTTTTATAGGAGATTCAAGGAGAAGAAGGAAGCGGTTGAGCCTGAAGCTGATCCCGAGAGGGATCAAAGGACTGTATTTGCCTACCAGGTTGCATTCTTCTAATTCTCTGTTCACTTTCCATCATCAGACTCTATGATAGCTTATGTTTGCAGTTTAGCCTTACATCTAACAGGTGTTTATTAATGCTGATTACAGATGCCTCTGAAGGCGGCTGAGAGAGATGTTTATGAATTTTTTTCAAAAGCTGGCAAGGTTAGTAGCAGCTTATCTTTTGGTTGTTTCTAATGTTAATCGCATGACAGCCGTTCTATTTGAATATGTTTAGTGCTTTGTGCTAATTCCATTGATACTGTATTATAGATCTTCATGAGACATGTTATAATGTTATGATTATGCTTATGAGTGGCGAACTGCATGAGAGGTATTTGCTCTTGTCAATGGAATTTTTTTCCAGTTATTCTGAGTTGTATGGAATTTGGGATGTATGAAGTACTTGATTTGGATATCATCCAGTGGAACTAAGACAGATCGCAGATGTTGGCATGCCTTTTTTTGTTTTCTTTCAATTTGGTGCTTCGAATTTTCGTTTTCTCACTATGAATCATTTTCTGCAGGTTAGGGATGTTAGGCTAATCATGGATCGCAACTCAAGGCGGTCAAAAGGAGTTGGGTATGCCGTCTATTCATCTCTAATTTAAAATCTGTGTAGTTGCATGCATTAATGAATGTTGATGAAACTAGCTCTTAGCTTATTCTTCTTTAAGATTTAAGCTTGACTTTATTCTTAAATGAACTAGCAATGCGATAAAGATTTCCATGATGAGGGATGATGGGAATACCTTGCTCTCATGTTTAACCAATTGTTGCAGCATTGTGAAGGTAGTTGATATGAACCTGAGTCTTTTTTTCAGTTTTCTTTTTCTTAAGCTTGCAAGGGATTTAAATTCCTTGATATAGTGGATTTGAGCTATATTCTTATTTGTTGTTGCTGATCTGAAGTTGTTTGAATTTAGGTAAGTTTAAATATGGATACATGATACATCATTATAGAGGTGGGTTCGCTGAAGAAAAGCCTTCTAATATGGTAATGCCAATGTTGTACAAGGGAATTGGCTAGTTAGCTGAGTTGAGGCTAGTTAGCAATCTTAGCATTAAAAAGTGCTTTGTTTCATATATTAGGGCTTTTGCAACTTTCTTTCTGCAGTTCTTGATGAAAATTTATTCCATGTTGCATTTTACTCAGAAACCCGTCTTTGATTATTTGCTACCTGATCTAGAACTACGTGCAACGGAAAGAATGGATGTGTTTCAAAGCATTATCTTGTCACTTGTCAGCAACCTTGTCAATTGTAATTTCAACCCTACGCTTAGAGATGGGTCTAAATTCAACTTTGAGGTTTTATTTTTTTTAGTTTTTTTTTCACAGTTTTTTCAAGACAAGATAAGAAAGTTTTGTTTTTAGTCTTGTTTACTGACTTGTTACAACTTACAAGTAATGAATTTTTGGAGGAATTACTGGGGAAATTCTCAAATGAGTGCTTTTCATCTTTTCATGTATACTTTTGAATTAAAGTTGAATTTGAATTTCCCTATCTGAGCGGTGATGTTAAATTGCTAATGTCTCTTCTAGAAAGGATAACGTGCTTATTTCTGTGGGATGAAGGTGTTACATATTGATTTTGAAAGTTATTCTTTAGTCTTGGGGAGGGGTTACAGGTAAAAGGGTGGCATGCGCCCCGCCTTTTCTACAATTCTACCACATAACATTTTTTACTGACCACAAACGTACGTATATTTTTTCTTTCTGCTTTTCAGTAATTGATGCCTTACCCCTTCTCATCTAACTTCTTGTATTTGAAAAATCAGATTTGCCAAGAGAATCTCACTTCAACATCTCTCTTAGGGATTTTGCGCCCCACAATTATTGTTATAATTGTTCGTAAGTCGTGCCTCTTTTTTCCTTTTATTCTATTTCAAAAGCTTAATGGACACATTCATGTTGAAATGCAGATATATTGAATTCTACGATGTTATGTCTGTGCCTATGGCAATAGCTCTGTCTGGCCAGCTGTTTCTAGGACAACCTGTGATGGTTAAACCTTCTGAGGCTGAAAAGAATCTTGTGCAATCTACTGCTTCAACTGGTTCAAGTGTTACAGGTCCATATGGACCAACTGATAGGAAGCTGTATGTTGGTAACTTGCAGTTCAATATGACAGAGCAACAATTACGTCAGGTACATCTCTAGTAGTCTAGTGTGTTATGTCGTTTATTGCCGGATGTTTTTAGATTGTTAGTTACACTCAGTATGGCCCTGGGAGTGAAAGTATTGAGCGATATTTCGAGTATCGCTTGTTATGACATATTTTGGTGAACCAAGGTTACTGCTTCTAATGTTCTAGTTATGAACATATAGTAGGTACAACCACTATCGAGGTTTATCAGGATCATGATATAGTATTAGAGAGTAGAGTTACGACGGACTAGGTTTTGTTTATAGACAAAATATTACAAGTAGAGACATTATAAAAGACTTTTTAGGAAATAGAATTTTTTAGACTTAGCTTGGTTGTGACAAGGTACCAAACACCTCTATTTTATACTACTTCAAGCTAAGGAGCATATTACAAGCATATTCGAATCATATCATACAAGCTTAACCATTCATTTTCGACCATGCTTAACCATTCTTTTATGCTTTAACTATTAACTATTCATTTATTCAACGCTTTTATGATTAAGATTATTCACTTATTTATCTAAGCTTTCCTTCTTGCGTATGTCTGTCTTTGGAAAGAGCTTACTGTCATCTTCAAGGAATTAGTATGGGTTAACTTCACAGAGGGCCAAGAACAAAAATATGTCATCGAATGTTACTAGGCCCAAGAGTCCTTAACTTTACTCCTTTAGATGTTAGTTAACATGAAAACTGCTAAAGGAGTATTGTTCCCCAAAATTTTCCCTGGGAATTAAAACAAAGCTAAAAAAATAAGGCGCCTCGCGTCTAAAAGGCGCGCGCCTTTGCCCTGCGCCTCATCGCTTTTCAGCCCCTTATCGTCTCGGTGCGCCTTGCGCCTCTTCAAACTAAGATTTTGTGCGGCTCATTTGATTGTCCCTATTGTTCCCTTTTGCGTAAGGCAAAATTTTGTAGCAGCACTTGGTTTGGAATTAGAGTTCTATGTTGGACTATTGTGAGCATCATTTGTTTTTTTTCCTTTTGTTTATGTTTTGGTTGAGTACTTGGTGTTCTGGTGCTGTGAGCTTCTTTTTATTTTTCATTTCCTTTACAACGAAATTGTTTTCCGATGCTTGTTTGCTCCTAGTTTTATTCTTGTATTTTGTTCTGTGACAGATCTTTGAATCATTTGGTCCTATAGAATTGGTGCAGCTACCTCTTGACCCTGAGTCTGGACACTGCAAAGGGTTTGGGTTTGTTCAAGTCAGTGAAAACTTTGAATTTATTTCTGGTAATCCTTTTCTAGTTTACTACTACTACTGCTGTGTAACTTCTGCTAACATGAAATTATTAACAGTTTGCTCAGGTTGAGCATGCAAAACAAGCTGTAAGCTTGAATGGAAAATTGGATATTGCTGGCAGATATATCAAGGTTGGCTATCTTTACCTTTGGAATTGACTATCATGAAGCGTATAAACTATACACTTGTTTCATGTTCATTTTATCTTTGTATATTGATGTTACTTATCTACTCTGTGTATTGTGGGGATATGCAGGTTTCGTCTGTCACTGAGCATGTTGGTGCTGCTCAAGAAGCTGGCACAACTGCTGCAGATTTTGATGACGATGATGGAGGTGGTTTGGTTAGTGACACTCTTCTCCTCTGTGTTTACATAATCTTAAATTCAGACTTGTAATCATAGAGTAAAAGTATGAGGTGGATTTGTTAAATTTTTATTCTTCTCAGGGGCCATCTTTGCATTTTAGTCAATATGTTAATTGTTGATATTTTTGTCAAAAATTCGTAAGAGCATGTATAGTAGCAAAAATGGGGAGCATGTGTTTTGCTCTCCGTTTCTCTCTCCACTTACTTGGAGAGTAAAATCTAATGTTACACCCACAATGGCAAAACTCTCCTTTTTCTTCTTTTTGCTTCAACCACTTCCATATACATCTCAAATTGGGGAAAAAAACACAATTTCTCTCGCATTTCCACCTAATATGGTGAACTTTTAATGGAGAGCAAGCTCTCTATTTTAGTTTGAAAAAGCGCACCCGAGATTAGTGGCTAATACATGCAACATTTGTTGAGGGTATTTTATTTTTTACTATACTAGTATGCTTTTCATGTCATGGGATTTACATGCCTTTTTTTCCCAACAGACTAGTGGCTACTTTCATGTTTAGTTGCTAGCGACCGTCACCAAAAAGGAAAAGCAATATTTGTGCAGTATATTATTGTATGAATAATACACAACTTCTTTTTAAAAAAAAAATTAGTAATCTCAGTTATTTCACATGGAGGGTTGTGCTTTACTTTAATATTTAGTAGCATTGACACGTGTTTGTTTTTGTTACTAGTCAATTAGTTTTTTAATTTTTATTTTTACAAATGATATGTGATGTGGGAGATGTAGTTTCTTCCTTTCAATATATTTATTTATGATGTAAATAAATGGTAATAATTACTCGTATTAAATAAGGTCCAAGTTAAATAAAAAAAACTTATATGAAAAATTTGTGCATCGGGTCAAAAAGGCGCTTGCCTTTGCCTTGGCCCCACATCGCCTCAATTTGTCCCAGGATACCTTAAACTAAGCTCTCTAAAACTCTTCGGGGGGGAGAGAGCACTTGGAGAGCTACTTTTTGGTTTTTCCATAGAGAGCATGTCTATTGCACCGCTACTTTTTCCCCAACAATGGGGATCACATTAACGAGCACTTGGAAAGCTCTATTGTACATGCTCTTAGATTATTCTTCACTAGTTTGATTGGGTGAAAATGCACTCTATTTCGCTTGCAGGCTTTAAATGCTAGATCCAGGGCAATGCTGATGGCAAAGCTAGATCGCACCGGTACGGCTTCAAGGTTGGTGATCTAATTCTGTTTTTCTTCCCAATAATTTACTGTTTTTTGTTCATCTTTAATGTTTGTCATTTTTGCAGTATTGCAGGTTCACTCGGTGTACCTTTTAATGGCGCAGCACCCATTCAACAACCTTTTGCATTGCCTCTAAATGGGCAAGCTGTTCCTACGATTCCTGGTCAATTAGTGCCTCCCATAGTTTCTGAACCAATTGGGATCCCAAGCGAGTGTTTATTGTTAAAGAACTTGTTTGATCCAGCCACCGAGGCATGTTCCTTAATCCTTTTCCCCTTTCTTTTGCTTGTCTCTCTTCTCTACCACCTAATAGAATATTAATTGTACATATGTGATGCAGACTGACCCAGAGTTTGACTTGGACATTAAAGAAGACGTAGAAGAAGAGTGCTCAAAGTTTGGTCGTGTGAGGCACATATATGTTGACAAGTATGTACTTCCCTGGTTTTAGCCATTTTCTTATGTACTCCTTTTGTCCTTTTTGGGCCTCTCGACCTTTGGTAGATGCTTACTGTTGAGTGTGTTGAGGAATTTGTGTAAGATGACTGTTTTATCGTCGTATTTATTTTCCAAGCTGTGTACCTATATGATTAGTGGACCCACCCATAATTACACACTAACCTACAATTAAAATATTTATAGTTTAGGGTCAAAGTTAGCAAACTAACCGTAAATAAGTTTTAAAATAAAAAATATTACGGAGTAATACATAAAATTAAAATATTTATATTTATTATCAAAAAATCTATCAAAAATTATTTCTTCAAACAAAAAAAAGTTACGCATACACGTTGACAAATGCGATTGAAGTGCCTTTTTCCAGACTCCAGACCGCCTAAAAGCAAATACGGAGTATGAAGATAAAAATAATGGGAGTATATGATATAGGGATAATCTGGCAAAGAGAAGAGCATAATAAATGAAGAATAAAAAATATAGAAAATTCTTAATGACACACCTTTCTAGCTACGCCTTATCTACAAGGCACACCAAGGCAATTTGGATAGTGTCTCAAGCCTAAGGCACATGTTTGTATAGTGAGGCAAACAATTAGATGCCTCAAAGACTCAAAGTGAGTATTTACTAATACCTCCTATTTGTAATTGGAAGAGATCTGGAAGTGCTAGTATAAGTGTATAACTCATTCTACCAAATTGATATTCTATGGTTTGTATTCAGGCACTAAAGCTTTTGCATCATGATGTATTCACATTTACATTTCTATTTGGAACTATTTACGAAAAATATTAGTGCACAAGGAACGTCTCCTCTTTTTATTTTTGGTGGGAGAAGGAATGAGATGGCCTTTGTTTCTCTTTTTTGTTTATCCTGACCGGCGAGTAATTTACTGAGTTGTTGGCATCTGGCATGCAGGCACAGTGCTGGTCACGTGTACTTGCGTTACGACAACAAAGAAGATGCCATGAAGGCTCAGCAGGGTATGCACATGCGATGGTTTGCTCGAAGGTTGATCTCTGCCATTTTTATGGTAAGGCATCCGTTTTTTCTTTGAATAAGTTTTGTTTAGGCACAAAACCCTGGGACCTGCATCTCAGATTACATCCCCAAAAAAATTTACACCCGACACATTTAAAAGAAACTACTATCGTGTTAGATAGCCTCATACATGACTCGTTTGAAACAAGGCGTAATTGTTTCCTTGAAGGCATTTAAACTACCCTACCATAGAAGCATTCATGTTACATTTTGTACTGTTAAATCATCGTAGAATTCGAATTCCCAGGAAACCGGGTTGTAGTTTGGAGCAATGTGTAATTGTTACCTTGAACTAGTCAGCTATATATTATACTGATCAATTTTGGTTTTGTATCGCTATTTTTCATTGCAGCAACCTCAAGATTACGAAGCCAAATTTCAAGATGGTGCGTGATGGTAATTGTGGTAATTGTAGTTGCAATCTGGTACATCATACGTCCTGAGCAAATCGGAGGTGTAAAGTGTAGTTCTTACCGTATTTTTGTGGTGTTAACTTGTTGAATGGTACTTTTGATGGATCATAATTCATAACTCAACAGTAATAGCCTATGCGTGGCTCTGATACCTTATTTACAATATATCTGGATTTGACTACAGAAGCCGGATTGGATGTTTTGTAGTTTAAGTTTGTGCAAGGGGAGACATGAGGCATATTGCCTATTACTCTTCCGCAAACACGATATATATTCTCCTGTGTTTTCTCGAGTGGTTTCTCCAATGCTTTACATATGATATGATACGATTCTTTCGCAAACATGTTTGACCAAGTACACTTTAAAAGACAAACTGGCATATACTCAACAAAAGAAATCACGAGTTGGGTGAAGGCGACCTACCATATGAGGCACTCGATAATATCAGCGATCATCAGTTATTTAACTGTTTTCTTCGTCTTTTTTTCTATATCGAATTCTTCATTTAATTCTCCCTTTTAATGTTTAGAATGACTGTGCTAACGGCAGTTAGTATCCCGTTTATCAATTCTCAATGCAGTCCCTCCCATGCAAACTTCTGCAGTGGACGGACTTGTGTTTGGTGACTGGTGATTCCATTACACCCGTCCCTTCGGCACCAGTTGAACTACCAACCGGCGACCACCATTGACCCTTCGTCTCAACTCCATCACCAGTTGCATAATGTCGACAACTCGAACTTTACCTCCACCCTACGATGACAAACACCTTCCCTAGCATCCCCCTCCCCCTTAAAACTATTTGATTACCAAAACTAATGTTTTCCCGCCTAATGCATCAACCCTGTTAATGGGCCGCTTTTTTTTTCTGCTCCTTATGCTTTCCGAACTCTGCTAATTGTGGTTGATACTGGACCAGCTTTAATTTCTGGCCCAAACTTATGAAACCACCACAAATTCAAATTTTGTATATTCTAATCTAAAATCTTTCAATAAATCAGATTTGAAATCTAATAAAATTATAAGCAATCTAAAAAGTACCTTATTACGTGAAATAGTTGTAATATTCCGTGATTTTAAAGATCGGTCAAAATTTGCTTTGTGTTATTCACCTCAAATATTGTATAACTCAATCATTTAAATCAGGGATTCCGCCATTTTTCAAGTAAAGCTACCACCTTGATCCCTATCTAACTTACCTTTCATCTTCAAATTTAACCTAATCTAACAAACACAATCTCTACTACTTATAATTAATTCTTTAGAGATCTTTACAAACAAATAAAACTAATAAAATTACAAATACATTTTATATTTACAAACCAAGTCCAAACAAATTAAATCAAATAATATTAAACACCTAAATATTCTAATAAAATATACTTCCATTTCTGCGGATATTGCCTTCCTCAAACGTCTTTCATAATTTTGCAGTTTCCTATTCCACGTTAAATTCACTTTGACCTCTTCAAAATCTACTCTTTGCGAAATATCCTGTGCAAAATCAAAAGAAGATCAGATTAACTTCATAAAATATCCAACCACTTATATTAGGTTTTCATCATTAACCCTAGATATATATTGAACATTCCCCTCATAAATTGAACGTGTACTCCAACAATTACCATAAACACTCCGACTCATTCAAAAAACACATCAATTACAATCAATGGCATCCCAATCTAGACGCCTTTTTAGCAAGATAAATCACATCGATAACTCCAAGGAAACATGGAGACTCCATGTCAGAGTACTAAGACTCTATCATGTACCATCTTTTATTAACCCTCTCGAGACATCCCGAGTGAAGATGGTCCTTCTCGATGAAGAGGTATTAATAATTTCTTAACTTTACTGTATTTAATATTAATTCACGTAATTGCATGTACTAATCAATATGTATTCTCATTTACTATTTTGAACAATATGTATTCACGTAATTGTATTTGCTTGATATATCTATTCTAATTTACTATTTTGAACAATAGAATAACAAGATCCGGGCCATGTTTAAAGACAGACTGATTAAAACATTCCGTCCTCTCCTTCACGAGGGAGAGGTTTATAGCATCAGCAACTTCACTGTACTCGAAAACAATGATAAACTGAAATCTTGCCCCAATAAATGGAGG
>JAGPOY010002685.1:0-14379 GCA_018983105.1 Silene uniflora
AACAAAAACAAAATCCCATAACATTGTGATTGTTACTATCAACATAACACAACATCATCTTCATCACTCATCAACTTCAACCAACATATAATCAAATCAAAACAAATATAGACAGCTTATCAATCAGGCAACAATACTTGCAAGCTTAAAAAAACATGGCGATTAATTATGAAATAATAGTATAGAAATAAAAAAAACTGACCTTCTTTTGTCGTTATAGCAACAATTGTCTTCGAGATGTCTTCCAAAATACTGTTTATTGAAAAAAAAAAACATATAAGTTGTTGTTAGTAAATAAAAATGAAATGTTATAGGTCAAATACAATTTAAAAAACATAGAATAAATGCAAAAAAAAAAAAAAAGATAGAAAAATTTACCTGGCCCCACTATAGGGGTCCATGAGCCCATTCGAAAAAATTATGTTGCTTGAAGACCTTAAAGTTGATTTTAGATCCTGTATATTAGACATTTAACTTAGGTTGATGATACCCGATTTGAAATAATACTCCGTAAATAAAATTAAGAAATTAAAATTTTCATTATTAATTAATAATGCAAAACATTGAGGGGCAAATTTGTAAACAGTCTGAACTCTTTACCAAGTACGTCGGATTATTCAATCACAATTTGAATAAAGAAAAGAATTCAAGGAAGGATTTCGTACCCCGGAACTAAATTTATAATCATGGCCCATTATAAAACAAAATCAAAGTTTTTTTTACCTTGCCGCCATAATAGCTGGATACCGACTGGATATGGGGGTACACCCCATATTGCGCGTAGCAGGACTCGGTGAACCAGGAAAGGCTGAATGGGCTCGTCTCAAACATCGTATGGTTGCTGCACCCTATATGAGGTACAAGCTCGTAGCAAACCTGTCAAAATGTTTATTAGATTAAAAGAATTGAACAATAACAGCAAACGTAAAACGTCTTGCTTATTTAACGTGTTCATACCTGCCAATTCCACGCCTGTTGGGAGGCATCATCCAACAGCGTAAAAGGCAGTCCAGGAGCCATACGAGTGATCTCCATGCACGACTCTGATCCAGTATACAGAAAGAAAGCATCTTTGACGCCTTTGAGGATGTTTTCTTCGTTGGCTTTGGATATAATGTCGCAAAGACGATGTATTTCGCCAAATCTACCGTTATATTGTGCTGCGTAGTTATATCTCTGAGCTAAAAAATTTTTTAGCTCAGACACTGACGACAACGGCCTGAAAAATAATCAGTCAACTTTTTTTTTATCCGATAAAACTCTTATAACGTAAGTTGGGTCTAAAAGACTAAAACAAGAGCACTAACATAACAAATTACCACATAAACCTAGCAAGACCCCAAGAGCAATTAATCTCATGGGCCGTCGTGGCCTGCTTTTCATTAGTGCTCTTATTCACTTAATAATATCCCAAGTTTCAAAAGTTAAGCTTTTTTTTTCTTTGAAAAGAAAAGTTAAGCTTTTAGTTGTAATAAGGTAAAATTTCATTTATTTTTAGCAAAATTAACACTTCAAAAGTTTTATCTTCATCTTTATAAATTATAATTATGAGTTTTCAAAAAGAAGACACAATTATGAAGGTTTCAAAGTTCTCGATAATTTAAGTAAAAACATTTTTATTTTTTACTTTAAAATTTAAGCACAAAAGTAAACATTATCGAGTATATACTAGTTAAAAATTATAGTCTAGAGTTATTAAATTAAAACAGTTTGACTTAATAGCAAGTTACTTTATATAGCCAATGTATGCAAGAGTGTCAGTTGAACCTAAGGTTGCCATGGAGTCGGGTACAAATGGAAATGAGCACACGGGATGTTGGATCAGCATAGCCTATGCCCGTTCTAGTACGACAAAGAATTAGCACGACCCAATACGACGCGATACATTATGGGCCGTGAGTTGAGCTTAGCCAAAGTTTGAGAAAGAAGACACGTGACACAGTTAGGCATACTCAATATAAGAGTAAATAGGGCCAAAGTGGTGGAATTATTTGGGCAGGCCCAAGCACGGCATGCCATTAACCATGCCTGGACCGTCATTTTCATTTTACTGGCACGACATGGCATGATACGAAACTTGCCTCCTCGTGCCAAACCGCTCCTTTTCCCCTCCATGCACGAGGCATGTCCCAACATGACTCACTTTTATCTTGAAGGTCGGGTCAGTGCGGGTCGGTCTTGTCTAGGGGTGCTAACGAGCCGAGCCGAGCCTAGCTCGGCTTGTCCTCGAGAATCAAAACTCGAGTCCAGCCACCCGAGCTTGTAAAAAATGTGCTCGCTATTAAGCTTGCGAGCTTTAATGCGAGCTCGAGCCAAACTCGAGCTCAAATCGAGCCTATGGATAATGGTTAATTTTTTTACTTTTTTTTCTTCCAATATTTTCAATAACAAGGCTTGAAGGTTAAATATAAAAATATTTGGCAAATTGGTGAGATATTTGGTAATTGTGATACAAAGATATAATTATGATATAATATATTTATAAAAAATAAACAATATCTTATATAATCATACAAGTTCGAGCTGCTCACGAGCTTTTCGAGCCGAGCCAGCGTTTGCTCGGCTTGACTCGTTAGGCTCTCGAGTCGAGCCAGCGTTTGCTCGGCTTGACTCGTTAAACTCTCGAGCCGAGCCAGCGTTTGCTCGGCTCTCGAGCCGATCTCGTACGAGCCGAGCTTTGACCGAGTTTTGACCGAGCCAATCTCGAGTTGCTCGCGAGCTGTCTCGTCTCATTAACACCCCTAGTCGGCTAGTCTTGTCCAGGAGCAGGATTGCCAAGGTATATATACATGCCCGCATTTGACACTACTCTTCTTCGTTATTCGGCCCAGGCGTGACCAACTCATTGCTGGGCCTAGACAGGCCTACTATATTTTTTTTTTATTTTGTTAGTGCTTGAGTCGGACGACCCAAGGAAAAGGTGGCACTGGCCCGCCCCATTAGAGAACCCTATGCTGCTGTGTTGCACCAGCACACGGGCTAGGCGGTTGCCATTATTTGGCTCGACCGCTCGACAATGCAAGTTGGTCCCGCATTGTTATCCAGCTTTAGTTGAACCAACATCTTATACGCTTCTTCCATTAAAGTTGTTGGGTTATATAAAAATTAAACATTACTCATAATAATTTAGTTTATTAAATTCAAGAAAAGTGAAAAGGTCAAAATCGATATTTACTCGACTACTAGTCTACTACTCATGTAAACTTTCTAAAACCGAATTCCACAATAAAAGGGTGCGACAAGATAATAATAACCATCATAAGACACTAAATTGAAACACAAATATCAAACTTTATACATAACGATGGAATAAATAATCAGGTAAATTAAAGTAATGAACTCGAAATACAAGAAAATAACCAACAATTTTCTCACTGATATTTCTGACTCGATTATTATAATAAAAGGTAATTATAATGAAACTAGTGACAATTATGTGGTCCATGATTTGGAAAGTACGAAGTATTGGAAAAACAAATCAATATGGAACACTAAACTAGTAAAGGAAATACAATTTTTGTTTTTTAGTACAGGAAATACATGTAAAAATAGCAATTGTTTCAATTTTCATTTTTTTTAGACAAAGTTTTTATTGAAAGGAAAATGGTAAGAATGGGCTTTCATACTATTGGTTGGGCTGTACTTACTGCAAGACACAATTTAGTTTCTGGGCCAATTATCTAACCTTAGATGAGAGTTTGAGAATTGAGACCCTTAATTAAGTTTGATGACTAATTTACCTGCAAGTCCCGAAAATCTCCGAAAGCCCCTCAAGACCGCGAGGCTTGTCCGCAACCTCATCAATCAGGCCCCAGGACCGGGAAATGTACTCGTAACATTTCCGGTTTACAATCTGCATAGAAAGACCAAAATTTAGAGTTAAAATCATTAAATTAATTAATTAAAACGATAAAAGAAATAAATTTATAGAAATTTAAAATTCAGATCAACTTGCCTCGAAGTCACGACTGACAATAGAACAGTACTGGTTCTCGGGAACCAAATCCTGTGAAACCAGGACGGGTGCGGAGGATGCTAAAGCTCCGTTGGCGACTTGAGGATACTTCATCCTAAACCAAGCCGCCAACACTGCAAAACAAAAATGAAATATAAAATATTAGTCAATAACAATATTTGTACGTAATATTACAAAGAGAAAATGAAACACAATAGGTTATGTTACTCACTGCCGGCGTAGGAACCCCCGAAAACGATAACAGGGGAGTGGTGAGCAGACCACTCGGACCGCAGTGTAAGTATGACGTTAGCAAAGTCTGCTAATGCCTGACGTGAAGTGAGAAACCCCCTAACGTCCGGATCTCCCAACGCTGCGTCAATGGATCCCAGGGGAACCGAGTGTCCGTAGAAACGATGCTGCAATAATTTTTAAAATTTGTCATGCAAAGAAATTATATAGCGCTTCTAAGGCAGATTGTCTATAATTTTATGATAAAATCGTCTCATTAAACAAAATGACAAATCATAGAGATGGGCTACTCCATTTAAATTTGTATGAATTAGCCCAGTATAGGGTTCCTATAGCGGGTTAATATTTTACATGGGCTCATTCACAGATTAGCCTATTTGGCCCATTACGTGGCCCACTTTTCTTGAGAGTACAAACATTTATCTGCCTCTAGTTGTGGCCTCGTGGCGAGAGGCCGGGCTCACACAGCTCGACCTTGATTCGGCCTTTGAGGGTGGGGCGGACTGGTTGTGCCGTGCCGGTTCTAGGAGAGGCTGGCCTTAAACGGCCCCGGAGGGAGTGGGATTGGACCGGCCCACTAGTCGGGTGTAATTTTTATTTTTCACTAAAAGCGGGCCAGACGGGCCCATTGGTGGGTCGGTCTCTTTAATATGTAAACCATCCCGAATTATTCGCAACATGCCTGGTTTGGGAGCCAGGTTGACCGGTCCTAGTCCGAGACGACCCGACGAGCGGGTCGTGCAGGGGCCGATCAATGCAATTGACCAGCTCTATATTATAGCTGTTCATGGGTCATCTCGCCCATTGGCCCGGCCCATCCAGCCCGCTTATTAAGTGGGCTTGGACAAGGTTTTTTTACTCGAAAAATTAAGAGGGCGTGTCAATCCCGGTCCGCCAAGTTAAATGGGCGGGTATGGACAACAAGAAAAGCCCGTGGGCCGGCCCATTAAGCCCATTTAGAATTTAAATCTTTTACTTTTGCTCTTATATAAAAAGACATTTTCAAAGAAAATTGTATTAATTTTATATAGATGTGAAATACTAAAATATTAATATACTCCGTAAATATATAATACGTAAACTTTAAAGGTTAATATATAACGAAAATATTTATATATTGGGTACCCTTATATATTTTAGTTAATAAAATATCACTAATTGTTCTATAGGACCAATTTATCAATAAGACTTAGCCCAACAATCCAAAGCCCAATCAAAAAACTTGATATAGTATACAATTTTTTTTTATTTTAATAAAATAATATTATAATTTGAAAACTTACACATTTAAATATGTCCGTATCCATACTAAGATTTCAGGTTATTAAAATAAAATTAAAGTGTAAACAAAACTAAATATTAAGTGTGGATTATTCTTCTATTTGGCCAGTCTTATGATATAAGACAGTCTTATAGATAGGAGAGTTGCTGATAGAATATATAAATTGAAGTCCCATTAGCCCATGTGTCGCCCGACTTTTGACTAAAGGGCAGGCAAGGGCAAGGATAATTGGCTCATAATTATGGCCCAACCCGCCCATTAAGGTTTAAAGGACTACTTTTTTCTTCATAACCCGGCCATGTCCGGCCCTAGCCCGCAATTGTAGAGCTCTATTTCATGAATACTAAATTCGTAATTGAACCTTTTTTTTGCACTTTTTTTAGAGTTACATAAAATTTGAGATCAACATTTGTAACTCAAGTTAAATATACTCCTGTATCCGTACAATCTTTCACTTTTTTTTTGAAAGCAATCTTTCACTTTTAATTATTTATAGGTCTTACTTGATACTCCGTATATATATTGTCTTATCTCAAGAACAGAAAATATCAACATATTTTACCATAACAACTTGATGTAATGATAAAATGTTTAATTAAAAGGAAAAATTTCAAATAAGCACCACATATTTAGGCATTTTTATAAATTACCACCCCATATTTGTATTTTTACAAATAACCCCCAACTTTCACTGTATACTCCCCAATCACCGCCGTACTTTTATCTCGACATCGTTTTTTCTTTTTCCGACTTGTTATGTGACGATTTACGCGGCATTCCCAAATTACACTCATTTAGTTAATTACACAAGCACACTCATTACCCAAATAACTAGTCTATCCTTTTTCCCAATTCATTCAAATTTCAGACAAACTATCCCTAAATCCAATCAGTCAATCAATTATTGAAACACAAATCCCAGTTACAGATTTTCCATATATTCTGCAAAGTAATTCCTAAGAAAAATGGCCAAAAAAAAAGTGGGGAGATAAAATTTGGCGCGACCCATAGTGGAATCCACTACCTGATGATATAATTACAAGGTGGATGTGATTACTCATCCCATAATTTTAACTTGAAGAGTGCTTTTAGTTTGGGGAAGTAGATGTGTAATTAATGCAAATTCCTTAAGAAATCATAAAAAAGGAGGGTCGATATAAATCAAGAACTTGAGAATGAAAGCTTTTGAAAGTTGCTGTGTTAAAGCTATTGGAAATCTGTGATGGAAATTTTCAATAATTGATGGAGTGATTTAGGGTTTGTGTGTTGAATGAATTCGAGGAAAGATGAAGATCAAACTAGTTATGTGGGTAATGGGTGTTTGTCTAATTAGTTAAATGAGGGTAATTTGGGAAATTCATGTAAATCGTCACTTAACAAGTCGGAAATTAAGAAAATCGATACTCGGGTTAAAAATACGGTGGTGATTAAGGAGTATACAGTGAAAATTCGGGGTTATTTGTAAAAATACAAATACGTGGTGGTTATTTGTAATTAAAATTTTCACTTTTTAATGTAAAAAATCTGTGTGAAACAAAATATTGTTTTAATAATAAATATGTGACCTAATCTTTATTTGCATAAGCACAGAACCCACTAATGAAATAAATACACACAGGCTGGCTTTTATACTTGATTTAGAAAGTGTCCAACAATAGCGTACCACTAGCGTTATTGGTTAGTACGGAGTAGCTTTTAGGTCTAAATAATTTATTGGGTGTTTATTGTATGTTGTACCATTATCCATATGAGGTGTCACAGACGACCGTTTTCAAGGGCTAAAATTTTAAAAAAAAACTACGAAACACATTAACACAATACTACAATAAAATTTAAAATTACCCTACGTAGTACGTAAAAAAAACTACTGTACTTTTTTACCTCGATGTATACCATAAGGCCTCCATATTTAGACGCAACCAGCGTCATAATCCCGCCACCCCCGACTAAGCCCTCCATGCTAGATTCGCCGCCCAGATAAACGAGTATGGGCATCCCATCTTCGCTCTTCCGCCCCTCCCGATACTGGTAGTCAATATAGACCCTCTGAGGAAACGTGTGGTTACTCAACTTACCCCCGGACCCAAAGTGGTCCAGGAGTTGAGTAAACCACCGCAGGTTGGCGGCTTCAGCTGCACCCAAGAACGACACGGATGACAGAACGATGAAAATCGTAAGTGTACGGTCGAATTTCATCGTCGTCATTGAGAGGCTAGGGTTTATCTCTCTATAATTCTTTTTTTGATATCGGACTCAAGTGTGTATGAAAAGCCAGTGAATAATCAATAATGGGGATGCACATTAAACCAAAGGTGGACAACTTTAGTTAAATACTTTAATTAGACGTAAGAAATGGGATTTTTAGGCTTTAAGAAATTGTTGCATTATTAGAGTCTCGAGTGGAAACCATTTAATAAGGAGGAAATTACTTACCATAATTATAAAGCTCAAACGTTCTACCGGCATGACATGCTAAGCTAGTCATTTAACCGTGCTATATGTGTTACCTCGAATAGTCGAATATATACCCGTCAGGCCGTCACAATATCAAAGAAGACAACATACTACTAATAAGTACTTCCTCCATCCAAGTTTAATTCTATCATCCACATTTGAGTTTGACGGCGGACAAACAAGGCCGACTTTAACAGACATCCTATCACATTGTATAGTTGTATACTCGGATACTCCTATAACGGTTTTCTTTGAGTTTTTGTGGCAATAGTTATATTACAACATACCAACAATCGGGTTTTTGTTTTACCAACCGTAAAAATCAAAAATCAAATTTTGACATTATTATTTATTTGCTACATAAAACATGTCAAAGTTTACTAAAATCTGTACATATATTTGGAAAAGTTGTGGTTGGGAAAAGTTAACAATAATAAATGTCAAATAATTAAGAACGTTAATGAGACGAATGCGTATAATAGAAAGCATCATTACAAATAGCTAGTAATAATAGACGAATGTGTAAGGACCAACAAAAACACATTATGTATTTTTGTTGGTCCTTATAATGCGAGTGGTTTTATTTTATCACAAGCGGGTGAAATGGCTAGAGCTTGGCTTGCATATGGCCAGTGGTGGAACTAGGGGGGGGCTAGCAGAGGCGGTCGCCCCCCCTGTCGGATGAAATTTTCGACATTTTTGGTTACATTTTTCGAAATTTTTCCAAGTGTACTTATTTCATTACTAGTCCGCCCCCCCTAAAATTTTTCGCCCCCCCTAAATATAAATCCTGGCTCCGCCACTGCATATGGCCACTAGGGCATGAACCGACCTATGGGGCAAATAATGGTTAGATGGGAACCACCGTCACTCGATACTTTGATGTAATTAAATGTTGATGGATGTTCAAAGGGAAATCATGGGTTAGCTGGGGTTGCTGGATTATGCCACGATAACAATGGGGAGTGGGTTTTTGGTTTTGTTCTAAACTTTGGCTATGCTACCATGGCTCTAGCTCAGCTTCATGGTTTATGGTTTGGCCTGAAGTTGGTTAGAAGATTCGGAGTAAGACAACTCATCGTGGAGTTAGATTCAAAGATTGTGGTTGTAACAACCCGGATTTTTACAAGACTTAATTAAACAAAAGGCGGAAGATTAACTAAGTCTAATAAACAAATTATACAAAATCCGGCTATGGATCACTTATACATGACTAATTAAATTAGTCGATAAATAAATTACAAAACAACTACTTAGAACAATATTAAAATCTCTCCTCGATTCCCATAACGCCCAAAGAAGGTGTCATGTCCTATATCATCTTGGTACCTGGAAAGAAATATCAACAACACGCTGAGCGCGAGCAACCTAACCGTTCTGTTAACATCCCTAATAATGCAAAAGCAGGCATGCGAATTAAATCAATGATGCGTAAACAGGAGTCACATAATACACATAACACATAACACATAACTTCATTTTCTTGTTTGTTTAGACATGTGGGTCAATAGAACGATAATAAAAAAAAAAATCAGTGGTAGCCATTTGATTTTGAAAATCATTTTTCACATAAGCATCCAATATACACACGAGTCGTGGCTCCGTAGTGTATAACTATACATGCCCGGTTTGCATAGACCGTGCCAATCTTAAGATGGTTTACATCTCACACTAGAGGGCTTGGCAATCACGGAAAAATCCTAAGTGTGTACTCATATACAATTATCCACCATACTCATAGACCGACTTTAGGAAAAATCACGGAAGTCTCCTGGAAGGTGCATACTCGATCGAGTATGAGTCAATCGAGTACACACCAACTGGACCGAGTAATTACAAACTCGATCGAGTTTTCTTTGTTTCAGCCCTCTTCTTCTCGTCTTCTTCAATTCTCTTCCTTTATTCTTCTATATTTCCGTGCCATGCTCCGTGTATTCTTCCATACCCACTCCGTGGTGCTTATTTCATTCCTTTGCTCCACAAGTGCTCCATATCTACATTAAAACACCAAAATAAGAGGAAGTATCTCATTCTACCATAAATGACATATAAATAGCGTACGTATTCTAGCACGAAAACCGTATCAAAAGCAGCTAAAGGGAGACATATTGATGTATATAAATGTGACTCATCAACTATTGTACACTTTTAAGAAAAAATGGTACTTAAGGTAATAAAATAGATACAAATTATGATTAAATATTAAAATGGGTATGTTATTAATTTATTATGTAAATAGGTACAAAATTACTATGTCATAATCAACAATAAAAGGGACACGAAAAATAAATAAATAAATAAATGGATACGAAAGTTTGGTCTCTCACTTATTTAACACCTTAACATGTGCTACCTGAACACATGAAAAATTAATAACGCTTGTTATTTGAATAGAATCTTATCTTTATTAATAGAGAAACATTTAAAGAGCTGAGAATGAACCACGTCATCAATCAAGTGTGCAAATTCAATAAATAAAAAATAGAAAAAGCAAAGTAAATACGTAAAATTAGAAACAAAGTGAGAAGTGGAGGGTCCCACTTCTATTTAATTGCCTCCATCACTTTCATTTACGTATATTGATTTGTACTAAATTTTTTTACCCTCTTTAATTAATTAATACCTAATAAATATGGAGTATTTTATTTTATGTCTTTCTTTTAGTGTATTTAGAATATTTGTGAGTCCCATCTAAAAATAAAACGAATGTTTGTCATTGTTGAGACTTGAGAGTTGAGAGTAGTTCTAAATTTTGAGTTTGTTGCAACGTGAATTGGTAATTATGTACAAATTTTTTTTACCTTTGACCAATGTTGTTGCACTAAACATAGACTTGATAAATGAGCTAGCTGATTCGAACTTGACTCGGGTTATTTTTGATAAATAAGTCGAGTCATTTTCAAGTTGCGTCATTTTGGGTCGATATTTTGCCTTAAATTACTCATTTTAGGTCATTTGGGTATATCGGTCCTTTCGAATAACTTCGAGTCGAGTCATTTTCGGGCAGGCTCAGTCATGTCATGTTTTAGTCATTTTTTAGTCTTGGGTCACTGACAGGGTCCGTTTAGATTTGTCAGCTCCATCTAAAAGCAGGAAGTTGAAAACTTAACGACGATTATTATGCGGTATTCTCGAGAAATAGCATTCCCATGAATCTACCATTTTGCTACCTTTTTGGCATACTATTTTTAAAAAGTCAAAAGCTAATAATTACCCACCGGAAGTAGAAGCACCAAATTGGTGTTTTTACTTCTACTTTTTACATGCCTAAGAAAAAAAATTGGCCAAACATATTAAACTAATGAAAAATAGTTTTTTTTTTTTTTTTTTTTAATCAGGCCAAACTCTCATAATTTTTGTGACAAATAGTTTATGAAAAGTTTGGACTAATTTGTTGAAAATGAGTTTTTGTTTTTCGAGTTTAATTTTCTAAAAGTGTTTTTCAAAAGCAGAAGTAACAAATTACTGCTTCTATTTTTATGGGTAAAAACATGGGTTTTTGGCTTTTGAGAAATTTTCGTTCAGCTTTTACATAGTGTTTGGCCAAAAAATGTTTTTAGGTCCAAAAACACTTTTAAAAGTCAGGTCAAACATATAATAATTTTGAAAAGGAAAAGCAGTTTTATGTATGTAAGCAAGGTCAAACAACCTCTATATTTTATTGTTGAATTTCAGGTATGAACAACTTTTTTTTTGTTTGATTAGTTGAGGACTTGAGGTCTACGATTCATTTATCGGAAAATCAAAGAACTGTCATTCATGTGCGCCTGAATGTGAAGATATGGCAATGTACAAAACGACTGTGGATTTAGCTAATGAATTAAAATATTGAGAACTCTTTGATTTCACATTTGCTCATATTTTCATAGGGAGAAAAAAAATGTTCCATAATTTTCTAATCTTTGATGAGTATTAAGTAGGGAGTAGCATCAAAATGTTAAGAAGTTCTATTTATACCCCCTTTTCAATTCGACAACTTAAAAACAACTAACCAATTATACGAATTTGACATATTTATAGTTATTGATATCATGGTTACTATAAACACATACCCGTGTAATTTTCGTATAATGGTTTGATAATCAAATTGAACATTAAGAAAGGAAAATATATGAAATTCAACTACACAACATAAATTTCGATAATCAGGTTGATGATTCAGATGTGTTTGTTAAATGCATTTAAAACTATATTGCAAATAGCATACCCGTGCAAATTGCACGGGTTGAAAACTAGTGCATACTTAAAAGGTCATTAAGCAATTACAAATGTAAAGTTGAAATGTAAAAAAAAATGAAGAGCTCTCGAGGTAAGACTGTCCTATATAGTACTCCGTATATTATAAGTTTATAAAATGAAATTTATTTGGTTATTACTAACTTTTGACCTATTTGGGTCTTCGTATTAGTATAAATCCCCTAATCTCCTTCCTTTTTTTCTTTCTTTCAAATCGCTCCATTCAAACACACCCTTAAGTGATTATCATTTGAAGAAAAAATCGTTTGTGACATTGACTACTCTATTAATAAATAATAAATATGAAAGGTAATTAATTTAATATCAATATGAGTTATTGGATATGACCGTCGTTTTGATGCAACAGAAATAGTGACAATTTTTAAATAGCCTTTACTTTAGAATAATAAATAGTGATCATTTTTTAACATAAAACATTTACTTTTCTATCGTTGCACAATTTACCGTCAATTATTTGCACCATAGTGACTGTTAAGGCCCTATTTGGTATTCAGTAGGTTAATTAGCAGAAGCAGTTTGGTCAAGCAGATTAATATTAGTATAAATGACATATGGGACTGACATATTTGACTAGTAAATTTCAATTAGCAGATTTAGTAGAAATGTTTGGTAATAAGCGGTTTTAGATTAATAGATTATTGTTGTATCAATGGGTAAATAGTTGATAGATTCATTTCATAATTTATGAATATGAATATGCTGCGGGAGTAGCATACTTAAAAAAACAATATTAGATTGAGCTAAATCTACTATTTCAATATGTCAATTACCAATCACTCAGATAATAGATTGGTGAATCATACATTCTAAAAGTCTTAAATATGCTGAAAAATTACCAATCTAGCCGTTATCCCACACCCCCTAAAAAGAAAGAAATCAATAGACGATCACCTTTATTTGAGAGAAACACAAAAATAGACAAAAATTATCTCTAACCTTAAACGCTCAACGAATCAAAGATTATTAAAACGTTCACATTTGCACGTAAACCTTCAATATATGTCGTTAAGCATATATATATGGTGAAATCAAGTCTTGATCATTTCATACTGAAATTAAACCTCCAAAATATGGCTAGAATGACATGCTGCATTCCTCTCGTTGTAGTCATCATGATCTTCATGTATTGTGGTATGTAAATCTAAAATACATTTTCACATTTTCTTATTCAGTCGTGTTATTTTTTTTGAAGGGAAAAGCCTAAGGCTTTTATTCAGTCGTGTTATTGTTTACTCATTCACTCACATTTTTATGCTTACACGTAAAGAATTCGTTGAACATAAAAATGTAATGAATGAAAGGAAGTACAAGCTTTTTAAGTATAGTATTATACATAATTTTTATATTAGTTAATTATAGAATGTAATCTATTTGGAAAAATAATGTTCAAGTTGACATCAACTGTTTGTCAAAGTCGATAGTTTCAACTTGACCGGATAATATGAAACCAATTTGTTGTGTTAACTTCTCCTTTAAAACATAAGTCTTGTGATATTGTCAAAGTCCAGTATGGTATTTGATTCGTCTTAAGTTTAAGACAAATACATCCATTTTAAATAAGAGTTTGTGAATGCAGAATACGGTTGTATTACCTACTTGAATACAATAATAATGTACAACAAATATATTAAAGTTTGAGATTGTTATGAAATATTATGGTATAATATTATATGGATGTCCGTATCTTAGAATATTCTATAGTTCTATAGTGTATTATATTATGGAAACTCTACCCTCATTATATGTGTATATATACCCCTCATAATGGAATAAGAATACAATTCTGTCTCTTATCATATTCTCTCTAACTTCTCCCCTCTCTTTATTTTACAACACGTTATCAGCACGAACCCTAACCATCTGAGCAAATAAAATTATTCTACTAATCAAGATCTGATAATCGGGAGGTTTACATCATATCTACTTTATTATTCAATTAAATAAGGTATGTTTTTATCACAACTATCTACTAGGTCATGTAGAATGGTATTACGTAATATACGTATTTCGAAATTATAGAAAGTAGTTTTAATGCTTGTTTGTTAGGAAACTTATATTCCGTAACGTGGTACTCCGTAGTATGGTATGTTTGTTAGGTTGTTTTTATATGCAATATTACCATCATTAACTTGGTATGATACTATGATGTTATGCTTAATTGCTCCACTCATGCTAATGT
>JAGPOY010002686.1:0-14377 GCA_018983105.1 Silene uniflora
CTTGTTTTGATTTTACCACCATATCGTCGATGTAAACCTCCATGGTGCGACCAATTTGCTCTTTAAACATCGTGTTTACTAACCTTTGATATGTGGAACCTGCGTTCTTTAAACCAAAGGGCATTACATTATAACAGTAGATACCTCGCTCTGACCTGAATGCTGTCTTTTCTTGGTCGTCAGGGTGCATCTTTATCTGGTTGTAGCCGCTCCAAGCGTCCAGGAATGTGAGCATCTCGTGCCCTGCTGTAGCATCCACCATGGCGTCTATATGCGGTAGAGGAAAGGGATCCTTGGGGCAAGCTTTATTCAAGTCCGTGAAATCCACGCAAACTCTCCACTTACCATTTTTCTTCGAGACCACTACCACATTAGACAACCACTTTGGGTATCTTACCTCCCGAATTTTACCAGCATCGAGCAGACTGTCTACCTCCTGATTTATAACCTGGTTCCTCTCAGAGGCAAACTTTCTCCTCTTTTGCTGGATAGGTTTATAGCTTGGATCCACACTCAGCTTATGGGTTATCACACTAGGGTCTATTCCTACCATATCATTATGCGACCAAGCAAAACAGTCCATGTTAGTTCTCAGCAACCTGACATGTTCTTGTCGGATCATACCTGTGCATTCCGAGCCAATCAATACGGTCCGTTCAGGGTGCAGAGCATCCAGGCTAACTTCGTCTAATTCCGCCTGTGGAGGCTTGATGTATTCCTCCTGGATGCTCTGGCTCTATAATTGCTATGCGGGCGCTCTGGCTGTGGGCTTTAGAGCTATCTTGTAGCAATCCTTAGCATCCTCCTGATCTCCACATATCTTTTGTACTCCCCAGGGTGTTGGAAACTTTATACATTGGTGGTAGGTTGAGGGTATCGCCTTTATTTCGTGGATCCAGGGCCTGCCAAGGATTACATTGTAAGTAGAGGGCCCATCAATAACCAAATACCTTACCTGTTTGTTGACCCCTTCCGCGTAGGTGGGGATTACTATCTCCCCTAGTGAGTGCTTTGTTTCTCCTCTGAAGCCGACCAAGGGAACGGCCTTCTTCGCCAGGTCCTTCTCACTGAAACCCATAACCTTAAGTATTTCCAACATGATCAAGTTGACAGAGCTTCTTGTATTTACCAAGATCTTTTTCACCCTGCAGTTTCCTATCGGGAGCGTGATGATTAGCGCGTCGTGGTGCTGCTCTGGGACGGACTGAGCATCTGTTTTGTCGAAAGTGACTGCCGGGAGATCCTGGCGGCTGACTCTACAGGAGGATTCTGGCCTATCTCCCTTGGTTTGGGTGGCATGTCTTTTTGCTGCTGAGTAAGTTAATCCGCACAATTCCGAGCCTCCTGTTATGACATTCACAGTTCTAGTACACAGAGGGGGAGGAGAAGGCAGAACCTGATTTGCCGAATTTACTTTTGTGGAGCCTCCTGGCATCAGGTGGTCCAGGTTTCCTCAATCATACTGGAATCTGACCTCCCTTCTCAGGGTGTAGCATTCGTCGGTGTCGTGGCCTATGTCATCGTGGAATTCGCACTTTTTGCTGGCATCTCTCTTATCATTGGAGCGTTCATCAGCCTTCTTTTTGGGCCACCTTACTCCACGTATTTCCCTGAGGGCCTTGAGCACACCTGCAATATTGGTCGAAAACCCATACTCGCTCACCTTAGGAGGAGGCGGCTCAGGTCCATCTCTTCTTCCGGAGCCTCCAGACACCTTGTTGACGGGCCTGCTGTAAGGGTTGGATCTTTCTCCCCGCTTTTCTATTGGAGCCTTTCTGGATGTACGATCTGCTTCATAGATGGCTCTCCTGGGTACTGGGTCCTCTTCCCGTCTTATCGCTCCCAGTGCATTTCTTTGAACTTCTTCGAAGGTTTTGCAAGGATTCTTGGATAGTTCCTGATATAATTGATTTGAGCTAGGGTGGAGCCCATTGCGGAAGGCTTGTATGGCGATGGTTACATCGCATCCTGGTATGGACACCTTCTCCCTGTTGAATCGGTTTAGATAATCTCGGATGGTTTCTCCAGCCTCCTGGACTATTCGGTACAGGTCGCTGGATTGCTTCTCCGGCTTCCTACTGCTGGCAAACTGCTGGTGGAACGCATTGACCAGATCGGCGAAGCTTGCTATGCTCTTGTTAGGTAGGCTGACGAACCATTGCAAGGCTGCTCCGGATAGTGTTGATCCGAATCCCTTGCACATACAAACTTCCTTCAAGGGCCCTGTCGCCGTTATCACCATCATTTTTTGTTTGTAATGGTTGACATGGTCGATGGGGTCCGTGGTCCCATCGTAAAGCGTCATCGCCGGTGGTGCGCACCCTTTGGGGACGCTGGTGAGAGCTATATCATCCACGAAGGGGGAATCCGCATAACTATCTCGAGATGCTCTCTCCAAGGGGCGTGCTACGCCAGGTATCTTGTATATCATATCCGTCAATTCCAGGTATTGTTGCTCCATCAAGCTAGCTGCTCCTGGAAGTGGATTGGAGACAGGCGGAACGAAACCAGAGGAGGTACCTCCGCTCCAGGCTCCTGCCGGGGGCTGATTGTTTGGTTGACTTGCCAAAGGCGTCGCGCTGGTAATGGATCATGGTTGCCATTCTGGCGCCTGCTGAAAGGGAGTTCCTTCTATCCAGGTTCCTCCAGTGAAATGGCTGGTCGATAGGCTTGCCATGTTTGTGCAGGATCCTGGATTCCATCCCGTCATCTGCTTGGAGGGTGTTATTGCAAAAGGTTGCAAGTTAGTTCCCGACAGGTTACTGGGCAAAGTACTACCTGGTGTCTGGTGCAGGCTGGATGATTGATCAAATGACAGGAACCCTAGTCCACTAGGCTCGACGACTCCTCTGGAAGGTACTCCTTCAAGGTCCAGTCTTGTGACGAACTCTGACGGAACCCGCTGAGGTGGTCGTTCGTTGAGAGTCCGATTCCTGGTTCTAGGAGGTGTTGTCCTATTGTGGACCACAGTTGCAATATGGTCCCTGAGATCCTGGTTGTCCCGTTTCAGGCTTTCTACGGCCTGGCGCAAGGTGTCCATTCCTTCTATCATCCATCTGCACTGGGTCCACCAAGGAGGCTCCTGACTTCCAGGAGGTTTCGCTGGAAAATCCTTCCTGGGTCCTGACCACGGCCTCGCTTCTGTTAGGACTATTCTCTCTGCTGGACTTTGATAGGCTGGACGCTGCTGACGCTCTAGGCACCTGCGGAGGTCTGGGCGATGGCGGTGTGCTCTTGGTAGACATGCTAATAGGTGCCATGAGGCTGGTCGCTGCAAGTGAGCTTATTGGACCAGAAGACACCAGAAGTGGCATTCCTCCTGAGTTTTGCGCTGGAGCTCCCTGGGTGACTGACGAACTTTTACTTGTTCCTGCCATGATAACAAACAAGTGAATTTGCGAAACTCGATTATAGAGATTGATCACTAGGCCCCACGGTGGGCGCCAAATTGTTTTGGTAAAAATTTACCGATTAGTTATTTTAATATGGTGGGTCAAAGCGATCGGTCTATAACGATGATTAATCTAAAATAAACGATGTAAGCAAATTAAATGACGAGAAATAAAAAGATCGACACAAGGAAATTTGGTGACGCGGAAAACCCAATGTGGGAACAACCGCGGGAGGGAGTCGGAATCCCTCCAAGATTATCACTATAATTCTTTTATATCGCAAGTAAGGAAAGAACAATGAGATTATCAACAAAAATGGCGGAGGGAGCTCTCAAAATGTAAGACGGAATTCTTTGAGTGTAGCCTTGCGGATTTCTGATGCCTTTTCTTCTGGGCTCTTGCTTCTCTTTTATAGTCCAATTTGCATAAGAATCTTCTCCCACTTTATTTTTCAAAGCCCAATAATTGCTTTTGTATTTTCCCATGATTGACTTGGTCTTTCTCTACACATACAATGCAACATTTGCGTGGGCCGCCCCTTTGCTTTTCCAACTGACCTCTTTTATTTCCAAACTTGTCCACATGCCGACCATCATGTGCAACTTGCACTTTTCTTATTTTTATCCCTAACAATAACAAATCTAACCAAACCCAACTCACCCCGACACTACAATAGACCTGACCATGTAATGACCCAATTTGGATCAACTTGATTCGGAATTATATCAACTCAATCTCGTAAAAACCCCAATTAGTCCGCTTAAAATCGATCCAAATTACAATCCCATAATGGATTTTGCTCAGTTTGGAATATGTGATCGGTTTACTAATTAGGGAATTAGTGATTTCATTCTATGAAACATTTTTGACAGTTTCAAAGCTGCAAACTTCTATTTTAGGCAAAACATAACACTGCTGGCAAATTTGAAAGATATGGTTGGAAGTAAATCAACACAAACATTGTACTAATCAGGCTATTGGCCAAAAAAACTAATGATTGAGATAGTAGATGTTGAATACAAGGTTGTCAAAACTCTTATACTTTTCTCAAATCTGTCTTTGTTTTTGTTAGAATTCTAGTATGGCAACTAAGGACGTTGAAAAAGTTGGATATATCGAAAACAATGGTGCCAGAGATCCTTTGTTACTTGGAAAAGTTGATGAAGGTTCCCTTAAATTTGTGCTTCTCAGCACTTTTATAGCTGTTTGTGGTTCTTATTCATTTGGCACTTGTGTAAGTATTTCTGTTTTCTTAACATTTTCAAGAATCGGTTTATCGTGGCCTGATCTTACAGCCTCAAAATCTTGTCACAGTAACTTTCAAAATCTCGGTACAATGTCGAGCTGCATTATCAATGGCATGAGTATAATGGAAAATTTTGAATGCTTAGGGACAATGATGGAGTCTGAAGAGATAATTTAAAAAATCTAACGAAATGTTCGACAGGCAAATTTCTTCATGGGAATTCAACAATGTTTGGTTTTTCTTAACTAAATTGGGTGATTTGGTGATGTTTTAGATAGGATTTACAGCACCTGATCAAGAAGCTATTATAGCAGATCTTGACTTATCTGTGGCTGAGGTTAGTCCATCTTTCAAAGTACTCCCTCCGCTCTAATCATTTGTTTACCTTTGTTTGAAATACCCCTCACAATTACTATAAAATGGTAAACAAATGACTGAAACAGAAAGAGTATAAAATAGGCTCTTATGTTGCATGATATTCATATCTTATGGGTCAGAAAAGCGCAATGAGCTGAAAATCGCAAATAAGTTTAGTCAGGCAGTCATACCAAAAACTGTTCCGAACCAGTCTAGATTATGTTAGGCTTTTGTCGTCCAAATAATATGGGTCAGAAAAGCGCAATGAGCTGAAATCCTTCACGCAACGACCAGGATTTAATAAACTTCTGTATGATATTGATGATCAACAGTATGTTCTTCAATGCAGTTTTCATTATTTGGTTCAATACTAAGTATTGGAGCAACAATTGGGGCAATCACAAGTGGGAATGTCGGAGATTTCCTTGGCCGAAAAAGGGTAATTTCATTAACATGTGTATGACAATTCAGCACTTGTACACAAGATGGTTGCTTATTTGAACAAGCTGCATGCAGGCTATGGGATTGTCTAGCATTATCTGTCTCACTGGATGGCTTGCGATTTTCTTCTCAAAGGTGCTTACTGTTTTTCGCTTATCTTGCCATAGCTCAAATTTTCTTGTTAGTACTTTTGTGAACACTCTATTACCAACAACACTTATCCGCTACAAACGATAGCTGAGCCTTTTAAGGAACTGGGTCATTAATTTAAAACCCGCGTGTTTTTTCATGTGACAATCATTGAGGAAGGGGCCAATTTCACTTGATGCTGGAAGATTTCTTACAGGATGGGGCATTGGAATTTTCTCCTATGTGGTATGTTCTGTTTCATACAAATCATTTTGATACATGACATGTAAATGGACTAACATACATGAAAGAATGGGAAAACAGGTACCTGTTTATGTATCTGAGATTGCACCTACCAGTATCCGAGGCGGATTAACCACTCTTAACCAGGTGAACTTTTAAATTATAACACTCCCTTCAGACTTCAGCTAATTTATAGTCTCCCTTTAACTCTGTGGTTCAAACGATATGTCTATATTGACATTCTAACAACATTTCCCCAAATTTATTAACAACCTCATTTTGCAGCTGATGATCGTTCTTGGAATATCATTTACCATGTTATTAGGCATAGCCATTTCTTGGAGGGGGCTTGCTCTTCATGGTAAAACCTTAAGCCACATATATACGTGCGCTTTATTTCTCTGCGTCTTGTTTTTTTTCTTCAGAAATTTGACAATGGTTTTTCGGTTACAAGGAATGCTTCCCTGTATTATATTGCTTCTTGGGCTACTCATCATCCCGGAATCTCCAAGATGGCTTGTAAGTTGTCATTATTGCTCATCACATCTCATCCGATTCAGAGATACTACTACTTTCGTACGAGTAGTATTTTCTGTACATACTGAATGTGAGATATTTCTGCGACATGGAAGCACTCGGCTGCTTGTTAAGCTATGCATCTACTTTGTTTCTGGATTCAACTATTAATAACATATCTGTTGATGGGATAGGCAAAAGTTGGAGACCGGGAAGAATGTGAAAAATCATTGAGCAAACTTCGTGGAAAGGATGCTCATATATCTTATGAGATCGCACAAATTCAGGTATCTATTCCCAACTCGAGTGACCTAATCTATATACGAGTACTACTCAGACTCCACTATAGTACTTCAAAATGGGCGCACGTCGAACAGTAGTCCTAAAAAAACTTTGTTTCATATAAAAGTGTAAACTTTAAACTTAACAATTGGTCGGCATGAACATAAAATTGAATTTATGATTACGAGTTTACTGTCGTATTGCAGGAAAGTCTTGATATTGTGCAACATTTGCCAAAAGCAGGGATAATGGATTTGTTCCAAAAGAGATACATACGCTCTGTGATCGTAAGTGTCTACATATGAACAACCTCTCTTTTTATCCCAAACTATTTTGTTGTGATCTTTGAAGTTACCTCTCAGATCTCTGTTGGACTTATGGCGTTTCAACAATGTGGAGGAGTTAACGGAATTGGGTTTTACGCAAGTGAAATATTTCTTGCAGCCGGTAAATTTCATTTAACATATATTTGATACAATGTATTGGTACGATTCAGCTTCGAGGGTTGGACAGAGCTAAGTTACTTGATAGAAAAGATTTTATGCTGAGCGTGTCATTTCGACAGGACGGGCAACATTTCACCGAATTGATTTTTCAACTTAATACCGATCATATATTGATTGCAGGTAATTCATCGGCCAAGGTCGGAGTTGCACTCTATGCCTTCATACAGGTCTCCAATATTCAGCCTTATTCTAAACTGTTCCTGTTTTTATCAAATTTGGATAGTTGCTCATATGTATTGAAATGAATCTACAGATTCCAATAAACATAATGACGTCATTCTTGATTGATAAAACTGGAAGAAGACCTCTGATATTGGTACGTCTTTTCTTCGTTGACATGGTTTGGTTAGTATTTAATCCAACAAACTGAACAAACTGATCTCAACTACCTTTTCTCGTTTCAGTTTGCCACATCAGGCGTTACCTTTGCATGTCTTCTTACAGGAACATGCTTCGTTCTCAAGGTAAAAACTAAATTTCAATTGTTTTTTTTTTCTTTTTTCATTAGAATTTTGTAACAAGTTTTTAAAATACGGTTTTCTAAGAATCTAAAACTAATATTACATCGTCTCTTTCAGTGCATAGAATAAAAATAAAATTCAATCAATTGGTTTTAGGATAGAGCCATACATGGTTATGCGTTGGTTTACATTTCCACCGAAGACTAGCCAGCCCGGTGATTAGGGCTTGCATCACTCAAACTCGCACGCAAGTGTTTGACATGAAGTTCGTGTCCACGCTGTGACGAAGTTAGAAGTTTTCAAGAGCCTAAACTCATGTATAATTTGTTGCAGGATCATCAAATTTTGGTAGAATGGGTTCCATCTCTTGTGGTATTTGGAGTAGTGGTTAGTAACTAATTAACTTTCTTTTACACTTTATAGTTCATTACCATCGTATTATCTGCCGGGTCACCGATTATCTTCATGATTTCAGTTCTTCATTAGCGCATTTTCATCTGGCTATGGTGCAGTTCCTTGGGTCATAATGTCAGAGGTACAACACCTCATTCAAATCATTAAAGGCGAATTACGATGTTTTATTCTTGGAAAGACAGTAATGGCGCTATACATACGACCTGACTTTAACCCGTTTCTTGTAACAGATGTTCCCACTTCATGTAAAGGGGGTGGCAGGGAGTCTGGTGAACCTTGTACACTGGGTTCTTGCATGGCTTCTTACTTATACTTTCAACTTCTTGTTCGTTTGGAGTCCTGCAGGTAAATCGACTTCTAACAAAGAATTACTACTTTGTCGACTGTTAATAATATGGTGAATATAACAAGTTTTTACTGTCAACTTTGATTGTTTCAGGTACATTTTTCGTGTATGCAGCGTTTAATGTCGGCGCTATTATCTTCATCGTAATGTTAATGCCGGAGACAAAGGGGAAGACACTAGAAGAGATACAAGCCTCCTTGAATCAGATGTAGTCATTTTTGTTATGCATACATCAATAATGTTGGTTCTTGCATTGTAAATGCAAAAAACAGCTGTTTTTTTTTTCATCTATAATCTAAAGTGTACTGAGATCTTTAGTTGGATTTGTCGCGCTATATGTTGTCTTGGTTTAGAAGCCGATTTCAATCTTAGTCCCGTAATCAATTGATCGCTCTACCATAACTGATGTAAATATCGCCTTAAGATGCGGTCAATCCGGTCATGCTAACATATGAAAAACTTACAAAGCGGTCAAAATACAGTCCTGACTCCTGATTCAAAATCATGGCATCGATAATATAATGAACATTAAGCTAATTTTTGTATTTCTGGCTTAACAAGATTATGACCAAAACTCACCTGAACTCATAGTCTGGGCACCGGTCCAAAACCGGAGCGGATCGGAATCGGAATCAACAAATATCATGGATCGAAACCGGACCGAATTACAAAAATACCAGTCCGAGACTAGACCGAAAAATTCTGGTCTAAGACAGGACTGGACCGGTTGGACCGGAATTGTCACTACATGCCCACTTTTTCAAATTCCGGTCCATAAAACACAATTTTAAGAAAACAAATGTAAATAACAATAATTTCGGACATTCCGGTCCAAACCGGTCCGGACCGGAAAATACCGGTCCCGGACCGAAAACCGGAATCCTAGAAAATGGTGGATCGAAGGCCGGACCGGAATTTTTAATTCCGGTTCCGGTTCATTTTTCCGGTCCAGACCGAATTATGCCCACTATTATTGTCCAACCTGAATAGTACCCGACTAGACATAGCACAATCCGATTAAAGTAGCTAACCAAAATAAACCCGATCGAAATTGAATAGAAACTGAAAGTATGGTCAACCGGATTAAAATTAAACTGGTCCAACCCGATTGAAACCAAATCGAATGACTCATATGCCAAGTCTAATAGTAGCTCTAAAACCCAACATGAAGCGCGATTGCTAGGCGCATCGTTCCGGCATGAAAAGCTACATTCAGCAGTCGCACAAACATGTAGTCAAGCTCGGGTTACAGACACCTTAACAATGAAAATTTAGCAGTGGTGATATATTTCAAGCCTGATTGATGAAAGAGCATATATCAAATTATCAACAGCAGCAATTAGTGCAATGGTAATGAATTGTAAGTAGACGTAAACCCTTCTTGCTGTGAAAGTGTGAATGTAAATTGTGCTACAAATTACCATTTCACATATGGTATTTAAAGTTACAGACTAGAAAGGTTACACACACCGATATCCTCTAAATGAAGCTACTGAATCGTTGAAAATGATTCTATTACATTAGCATTGAGCAGCCAATCCAATGCACAAGCAAATTCCTTCAACTTTCAACGTAACCGTAGCATTAAGCACTCTAGTCCATGGTTGGTATTGTCCCTCCGTTCTTTATGATTTTATCCTCCAGCTACAACAAACAATTTAAGAGGGAGAAAACAGAGGTGTAAGTAAACAAGTAAACAGATCGTATCGTAGGGATTCGGGATTTCGGGACATTTCAAGCTTGTTCAAGTTCGGCTGGATCATCCGGGCAGGTTATTTCGCGCTCAGATAAGTTCCAGTGAGTTATTACCGAGTCATTTGGGAATTTTGGCCAGCAATATTCGGGTCATATTGAAAATCTAAGGTTCACTTTCGGGTTGGGTTAGGTCCATTTGGGAGGGATCGGTTTTGCTAGGTCTATGCATAAGCATCCTAAACATCGGTCACATGACGAGCTTGATGGGGTGTTTGTGTTTATAAGCAGTTGTGCTCTTGCACCAGACTAAACGGTAAGAAAATATATACTTCCATAGTTCCATGTAATACTAAGCTCTTCAAATTTCGGCAAGACAATTACCTCGAAAAGTTTAATAAATTTTGTTTTCAAAACACTATACTCCTGTTGCAAATTCTTAAAACAAGCCAGACACCTGCACCCAACAAAAATAATGCTAGTTAAATACGCTGAACGTAACTCTAACACAAAATAAAGTAAAACCAGAAGTTATGCCTTGTTCTAACTAATTTATGAATGCTTTGGATAAACTTCTATCTTGAGGCAATACTATGATCATTAAACAGAACATATGTATGGCCCGCTATTTACAAATTGATCCGTAGAAAATAATTCTAGAAGAACTTAAAAGTAAATATTTGAACATCCATGTTCTTGATAGAAATTATTAGCCTATAGAAAAATCAAGAAACCATGGGGATACAATGTGATGGAAACCATGGGTAAGGTATACTTGCGAGTCGTGATGACTATAACTTCAAGGAAACGAGAACTTCTACAGACATCATTGAATTACAAGGCAAATATCAGGAGGGTTGGAGTCACATAGTGGAAAGAAAGAATGTTCCCTAAATTAAGAACCATGCAATTATATCTTTAAAATCAAGCTAAACTTTAATTGAAAACACAGTTACATTTAGGAACCTTTTGGCAATCGCATCCACAAGATTCACAAAATTCAAAAGAGGCCAAAGCTTATTTGCGTCAATAGCTACACCACTGAAGCTTGAATGAATGCTTCGCTATAAACAGACAGATAAAGGCCTCCTATTTTAAAACTGGCATCAAATATAACCCCAATGCATGAGCAACTTTATTACTATTATAAACGGTTGTACGCGAGGAATATATATTTTTTGTAGTTTTGGAGGAAGTGGACGAAGAAACTCAAATGAGTTGGAGCCATGGCTCTTCAAGGCATTTCAAGTGTGAAAGATAAAGCTTATGAGCATCTTATACTGTGACGATTACACTTTATAATACACTGCTGCCGATTTGATATTTACAATGATATATACAAAAACTCAAATCATTAACTATAAAAGTATCACGCTCTCGTAGCATAGACTCCAACCCTGGTCCTGCCAGTCTGCCACTGCCAAATGAGTAGGCCCCAAAATCATTTTAATCACTATGTTTCAGTATATTTCTAAATAGTCCCTTTGAAACAGAGTTTCTGGTTCAAATTTCCAATTTTCTGTAATAAGGTTCCCCGGTCTTCTATTTTTTCTTTACTGTTACCCAAAATGGCGGTCTCTTATTTCATAATAACCTTCAAAAAGTGATTTGGCAGAATGATACAGACTACAGAGGTTCAGTCCAATACCTAGACAAATAATTTCACAACTCAAATATGCTTTGGGAGTTGTCCCACCGCTTTTTTTCATTACGAGTGGTTTATTAAGGCTGTAAAAAGCCCAAGGCCAAAGCCTGAATAATACAACACCTAGACATCACCTATGATCTTGGTATCTCCGACACCACATGGCGACTGAGTTATCAAGGTTTTGGTGGTTAGTGCAACCACCATGTTGAAGCGCTAGCAGCCCCATTTAAAGCACAAAGACTGAGATCATCCCATGACGACCAGTCCCAGAATCAAGTCTCAAACCAAGCTTTTACGGCACGCCTACGATTGAAGTTATATCAATCCTTGGGATTCAATTTCCTCTACTTTTATTCGTTAATGGTCGAAACTCTAAAGTACAAATTCCAATGCCAACATGCATTAGCATCCACATCCTCATTACTCATGCTAAGTCATGCATAATGGACAAAATATTATGAGCACTTGACAAAGAAAAATGAATGAATATAGTTTAAGACTTTAAGCGGAACATCTTACGCATCATAATTTCTCTCCTCGCAATAACCACGAAACATTCCACATATATTTTTGATCTTATTTGCTCCAACGCTGTCAAACAAGAATACGCAACAAACTTTGTCAGATAATTATGAGCTGCTGTCGGCACACGTTCAAGAAAAGCGCTGATATAACTCAGTTTATATCCATCGTTCTTGCCAATAAATAAATAAATGAAAAGCTCTTGGAATTAATGGTATTATCACTTTTTTAACTCCTAAACATGCCGCACTTGAGCACTTAGATAACGGGCAAGGCATTGATCTAACTTATCCATCCATAGAAATTGATATAGGTAATAGGAGAACACATCCTCAAAAGCTAGCCAAAAGGATAGGAGAGCCCATTCCTATATAAATCTCACATCAAACCCCCCATATGACCGATGTGGGACTCATGTCCCATACCAAGCAATAGACGGTAACAGAAAGTCAGCACAGGTAAAACTCAGGAGAATTCAGACATCCTTACCTGGCTCTAAATCGAATTAAACCTAATGTTGCAAATCCCAAACAAAGTTCTAAAGTGTGCCAACAATANGATAATAACCGGCTATATAGTAACTTGATCATACTTAGAACTACTGCCCTTTAGCTGATGAGCATGATTCGATATTTGGATGAAGTCCACAGCATGCTGCTCACTGTAAACAATGAATAAGGAGTAAGGACCAATTAAACTATATTCAGAAACAATTGATGGAAACAAAAGAAATAAAGCAAATGATAACTCACAAAGCCTTGCCCATATTTGCAATAAGCTTATCAGAATCTTGAAAAAAGAGGGTTATAATTTCCTTAACAAAACTTGGGCTGCTTTCATCTTCCAATTTCTGCAGCTGAATGAACTGATCATCCAAATATCCCTGCAATTTTATATCAAATTCCGAACCCGTCATCAGAAAAACATTGAAAAGATTGAAACTTTGTAAGAAATAATTGAAACCCAGAAATTATAGAGTGTACCCAACATCGAAAAGATTGCAATTTTGCAAGAAAATAATGAAATTAAGAAATTGCACGGAAATAAATGAAACCCAAGAATCAGAAAGAAAACAATTCTCCGTGACTATTACAGCGGGACGATCAGACGATAATTATATATATAAAAACAGTAAGGCTATCTTGCGATGTAAGACCGTCTTATTCTATAATTTGTGCAAAGAATAACATTGAAAGATTGAAACTTTGCAACGAATAAACAAAACCCAGAAATTATACAGTACCCATCATCAAACAATGAAAAACTGAAAATTGGCAAGGAAATAGATGAAATCTATAAATCATAGAGTACCTCTCTGTATAAAGAAGTCATGTATTCGATGAATTGCCTCTGAGAATCCATAACGTCCATGTCTGTTTCTGTTTGATGAAAAGGGGAGTGATTTGTTTGTGTAATTGTGATAGTAATAAGTGGAGAAAGGCTGAATAGTTCTGCATTGCAGATTTGCAGATTTGGTAGAATATATACCCTTCTTTTTGAAATCATTAATTAACATATGATGGGGGATATGCCATTAAAGTAGAGGTCATAATGAACGAAAGGCCGTTTTTATCTGTCAGCATGTTATTAATTCAGACGGTCTAATCTGTTATTTTCGTCTGAAGTCGTAAAATGTAATCATTTAAAAATGGTCACATTTGACCATAGAAATCGATATATAAGACCCGTCTAAAGCTTTTAAACGAGATATGCGGTCTGAAATGAGAATTTGTGTAGCTTTTCATGCGAACAAAGTATTGTAGGCCTCGACTAAAGGAGCGGAAATGGAGTGGGTAAACTTGGCTAGATTAGACTCAACGGAACCCGAAAATTTAGTAACTGAAAATCGACACGACACATTTGCAATTTGACATTCGATATAATCCGATGATCAGTGACTTGCACAGTTGCACCCGATCTGATCCCATCCATTAAACTTGTAGAGAAAAATGTGTCGTGTCATCTTGTGAAGTTAAAGTCAAATGTTGACAATTTTAGTCACATGGGTCATCTTTCCATTTAAAAATTGGGCCAAAGTCTACAAATTCAACAAAAATAGAAGATTACCAAGTCCACTATAAAATAGACTACCAAGCCCATTTAGAGTAAAAACCAAGCTCCTCATTTCTATAAAAACAACACTTAGACCTCGTTTGGTTGCAATACATGAATTCATTTCCCA
>JAGPOY010002687.1:0-14376 GCA_018983105.1 Silene uniflora
AGGATTATCACAAGTAAATCCTTTGTCATCCTTGATCTTAGTTACTTTATTTCTAGCTCTTCTGTTTCTAATGCTAGAATGAAAGTAGCCATTACACTCCGACTCAAATATAATAGTCTTCAAAAACGTTTTTTATTACCAACTGAAATTGAACTGGCCTTATAACTTGTTAGTATGTGGCATCTTTCAGAGATGAACTCCTTTACACTCCGACTCTCTGTTGTTACAAGGATAGCGATGCTGCTGTCTAAGTGACTTGTCTTTCCTATGCATTACCAAGTCTAAAATTCTCTTTAAATAACAGCATTACCCTAGTTCCTCAAGGGATCCCGTGATTGGCTAGGTGTTGGGGATGTGCTGCCTTACCCTTGTGTTAACAACAAAATTAGGTTGTTTCCGAGTAATCTATAATGGAAATTACTACGAATGATAGGTACTTGACAAACAAAAAGAAGTTTAGCTAGCTTACTGAGTTTGCTTTATTCCACCATAAACGAGAACCAAAAGTAGCGAGTGGCTCAACTGGAGTCTTTGGCCTTATCGGAAATAAAAACACCTAATCTCATCAAGCTAAGATGGAAAATCAGGTCAAATGGAAAAGCGGCTCTTTTCTTCCCAATAATGAAGAAATTCTGTGATGAGCCATTTGCTCCGTTGAAACTGCTTAGCTCATTGCTATTATTTGCAGGAATGGGGATATATGATGCTATGAAGCAGTGCACAGCGGATGTATCTACTATTTGCATGGGATTAGCTGCATCTATGGGTGCGTTTCTTCTCGCTTCTGGCACTAAAGGGAAGCGTTATTGTATGCCCAATTCAAGAGTGATGATCCATCAGCCACTTGGAACTGCCGGTGGAAAGGTGGGTTCGAGTTTTAAACTGCTTTCATTTTAACTATTCTGGTGTTCAAGGTGCTAAATTCGTCTTAAAAATCTGCTAACTGAGGACTTGCTTCTAATATCAGGCAACGGATATGAGCATACGCATAAGAGAAATGGCGTACCACAAAGTCAAGATAAACAAAATTTTCTCAAGAATTACAGGGAAGCCCGAACAACAGGTTGGTCACCACTGCTTTTGCGACATTCATTCCATATCCCCTTTCCTTCATAATGAAACCTACAAAAATGGCTTGGCTTTTTCCTGTCTGTAGATTGAATTAGACACGGATCGGGACAACTTCATGAATCCTTGGGAAGCAAAAGAATATGGACTGGTAGATGATGTCATTGATGATGGTAAGCCGGGGTTGATCGCACCCATTGGAGATACAGCTCCACCTCCCAAGACCAAGGTATGGGACCTTTGGAAAATCGAGGGCAGCCGTATAGCCAAGAAAAACCTTCCCTCCGAGCACAAGATGCTTCAAAATGGCCTTAACGGAGGACAAGGAAGCGACACAGAGAAGGGAACAACGGAAGAGAAAGATGTCTCCACTCCGGTATAGGGCTAAAACCAATAGTCAAATCATCTAGCGTAGGTGCATAATGCTGCCTTCTAGTTCCTGCATTTTTTATGTACAATTAAATCCCAAATGTATGAAAACTATGCACATTATTTCTTAATGTATGGTTCTACTTTGGTGAGACTCCATCCGGTGATCATTGGTAAATGTTCTTTATCGAGATGAAGAGAGTAGTTGACACTTGACTGAACCATAAGCTGGATAGTCTATGAATGCAAGTGTCACAACTCGATCACAATTCACAAGCATGAGACTCGAAATATTGTATGGTTTCATATCAATTTAACAGTCCATAATTCAAAATGAAATGCAAATTATGCAACATTTTCATTGCCTAGCCATATCTATCATAGATGTGACTTGTGAGTGAGACAAGGCCTGTCACCAAAACAACCCCGAACCGAGTCCCTGAATTTGACCCAAAACCCAATTTGATCGGAACTTGTATGACCGACCCAACCCAACCCAATTCCTTCCAAACCTGAAAATGACTCAGTCCGAACAGACCCGATTCACACCCGACCCTGTTGACTATTTGTCAGGTGACTAGGTGACTCTAGAGTCTAGTCTATGTTCCAGGGATTAAAACTTGAAAGAATTCCTTCCTCAAGCTCTTACATCAATACATCATATTGAGTTCAAGGCCGCAACCCCAGAAATTCCAAACCCGACCCGAATAAATTTGGCGCAAACCCGAAATGCAGTCATCCGGGTTATCAGTTTGTCTCCCCAATTTCAACCCGACGCCTCAACTCCCATTGATTACAACTCGAAGAACAATCAATTCCCCAAAATCAGCTGCAGTTTCAGTTTCAGTTTCAGTTTCAGTTTCAGTTTCAGTAATCAAGAAGAGCAAAATCAAATGTAGTAGTTCAGATGATTCGAGTGCAAGAAGAAGCCTTTTTCAAACTTGCAAGAATTGTAAAACCCAGTTTGATTCTGCTCTTAATCATCCTCTTGCTTGCCGTTTTCACCCTGCCCATTTCGGAGGTAATCTCGTTATTCAATCATTTGTTTACCTTTGATTAAAATGAATAATTGCTGTCGAGTAAACGAATAATTGCTGTGGAGAAATTTGATTGTTTGGTCATCCTGAAACTTGTACTGAGAAATTTGATTGTTTGGTCATGTTTTTGATTAATTGTTGGCAAATGGTTAGATGGTGATCAAGTCAAGGAATGAGGGTAATTGCAAAAACTTACTCCTTCCCAATCATTTGTTTACCTTTGATTAAAATATCAGTCACAAATACAGTAATAAAAAAGGTAAACAAATGATCGGGGTGGAGGGAGTATTCATCACCTGTGTTTGTGTAACTCTGAATCTTGGTGTTCTGTCACGTGCCCTTGTCGAATATTTGACCCTCAAAATATGCACTTGAAAGCTCAAGTTGAACCAAAACTTCTAGCTGAGTCCGCGTAACATAGCTTATTAGATATTAAAAGTGGTCAATGTGATCAAGGACGAAACAAGTCTCAAGTGAATGGCGTGGGCATGTGATCTGTTGCTTCTAAAGTTTTAATCTTTGATAGACAGTCTAGTAGCTAGGTCGGTATGTTGCGAGTATTTTAATTAAAATTTATTATTATTCATAGACCTCTATGGCTCTATCACAATTATGTTATTAATCATAGGGTGGTAATTGATGGTAATGTGAGTCAATGATGAAAACTTGATCTGATATCAGTGGAGGATTATCATTAAGAGAATTGGGAAGAGGCATTCCAACTTATTTACACAAAACCCCGTTCCATATCTCCATTTCTGACCTCATGGATTCATGGTTCATGAGTCATGCGAAATGAGCCTTAGATGTTGTGGCCCAAGACTTGAAGCTTAACTGCCATTGTGTGAAAATAGTTGCAAGTAAACGGAGTATGAACTTTGTAGTTGTCATTTCTAAGGCTTCCACTCTTATTACGCGCACCTCTTGTTTACTTTAAACCTGTAAATAGAGAGATCTGTATTTTATATCAAACTTTACAATACATTGTTGGCAATCGAACTATGAATTTTGTTGTTCTCATTCCTAAGGCTTCCATTCTTGGAAAGAACCTCTAGTTTGCAACGTAAATAGAGAGATTCATGTTTAATATTAAACTTCAAAATGCACGAGGTGTTAAGGTGGAGATTTGTCCAGTAGGCACATTTCAACTCTATTTAAGGGCACAAGGCAGCTATGCAGACATTTTATTGGCTGACTATGCTAAATCTATGTCGTAGGGTTGTTGCATGACCAATTTGGGTGAATTTCGTAAATTCACTATTGGACCATTACATTGACTGAATTTCATGTATTAACCATAGCTTAAAATTTGATGCAAAGCGCTGTAGAATTCCTGCTGGAAATATGCTTCCAAAATTCATAGTAACAAGCATGAAATGTTCTATTATCCCAACACTGCTATGCCTACTAACACAAGGAACATCAGGAGAAATTCTCCGCTGAAACTGTGAAGTTTATAGTATCGCTGAATACCAGGACATGCGTGGACCATTGTCCACTTATGTAAATCTCTGTTTCTTTGAATGTATGGAACCACCGTATCTGATTTAATATTGCTTCTTGAAGTACGTTTGTGGATGACTCAAAAGTCAGAACTGTTGATGGCTACTTTTTGCTTCTTCTGCTACTATCTTTTTATATATACGAAGTATTAAATTGATCCGACTCAATGAGAGAGTCTCTGACATGTTGGTTACTCGCTGTACAAAATTGAAACCCATCCTTGATGCTCAAAGTTGTTGCTATAGTTTTTGTGGTCTGATTACGATATTTTATCATTGCTTACATGGTTGCTAATTTCGAAGAGAATGGAAGAATTGCCTTGTTTCCCATCTTTCTTAAGTTAAATTTTGCGGAGGTGAGTGAGTAGACAGTGTCATGGTTTTCTTCTTCTCAGGCCTCTACCTTCAAAGATTTTACTTTTTATGCTCTTTGACTCTGTTGAGTTGCACTACTGTTGGGCTTTTATCATCCACTACTTTAACCTGCTGTAATCCCGGTAACAGGAGAGACGAAGAGGAAGTTTGAGAGTGTTCACACCGGAGGAACAATGAACACCCCCAATTCCGGCCAAGTTCTCGAATACTGGCATTGTTGCGGATCAGAAGATGCTTTTGATCCTGGATGTACATCGTCTCCACACTTATCCTACGATGATTAATACCCTGTTTTTGCTATGAGAATGTACATTTATCAAATAAGCAAATTCTACATCTCAGCTTTTATTGGTTTATCTTTGATGATTTTTTTAAAGCTCAAATACCAAATTCCTTATTATACCTCGATTTATTCATCAGTTGGACCTGTAACTCGGTAAGTATACAACCATTTGCTTTGCTGTGCAGAATTCATAAACTTCCATGAAAAGATTGTGCGCAAAGAATCTACCATTTATGGATAATAAATGGTTTTAAGTTTTAACTATAAAACATAGAAATATACAACCGTCTAATACAAGAATCGACGTGTTTAATTGCATGTACAAAACCATTTAATATGTAACTAGTGTAGATCCCGTGCAAATGCGCGGTTTTTAGATAATAATGTAGAAAGACGTTAAATATTATAACTTGGTAACATGTTTAACCCAGTTATAAGAGAGACTATTTGATAGTTTTGACATCATATAAGATTGACGTTTTAACTGACTTAATTATATAAATTACTTCATTATTAAAGATAATATTATTATATAATTAAATTTATCGAAAAAATAACCTCAAGTAATGACTTAATTATACAATAAAATTAGAGAATTGCAAAAGAAAATAGTCAACTTGCACTACCTTTGTATCAAAAGACATATTATTAATGCAATCTCACATGTACCTTTCTAAATTTGCACCTCATTAATATTTAATATTTCACTGTATTAGATTTGGATATTAAAAAAAATAAAATGTAAAACTAATCAAAGAAAATTATATTAAGTTGTGATTTTTTTTTCAATGAATTTGTTTTTTCATCACGAAGCTAATAGTAAGTATGTGTCAAGTTATTCTTTAAAGTAATACTTCGTAATTATTGCATTATTGAAAAACTTAACAACTTATATATTTTATAATTATAATACCAAATTAATTTTATATTATGAAAAAATTATAATTATGAATTTAATTAAATATTAGAATTTTATTATAATAATATATTCATTGAAAAAACAATAATGTAATGGAAGTAAGTTTTTTTTTTGCGGAAAAATGAAAGTAAGTTTTAGTTATTACCTTATTTAGCTAAAATGTTTTTTGGAGGGAAAACTAAGAGAATTTTTATTCTCGTAGTAATATGGGGATGTTTATATTTCCAATTTAGTTTAATTGTATGAATACAAGTATACAACCGTCTCATGCAAGAATCATCCCGTCAGATTAGATGTGTAGAAGTATCCCATGTAACGGCAAGCCGTTTTTGTTGCTTGCCGCGTCAAACGAGTTTACCTTAGAAACTTCATTGCCAAATTAGGAAGCTTCTATGATATACGGAGTATAAAATCATCTAGTTGCCTACTAATTTCAACGAATCTTCCACCTCCATGCATCAAATTCCCAACTTATTTTATTCACCGAAACCAGCCGCCCCAACTGCCTTAACCATCTAGATGCAACCAAGGACCAATCACGTTCTTACACGTACCCGTCTCGATTTTTCTTTTTTCTTTTTTCCTTAGAATCTTACAAAATCATTCAAGTCTACCTGACAACATGAACCAAATGTAACATATGACATACATATCCCTCGCTCCTTTATAAATATGCAAATTATTCAACATTACAAAATATCTCTAACCCTCTACTTAAAACTTGACAAAATAATATCACCCAAAATGGAAACCATAACTATGTTATCCTTAACAAGAAACATTAATCCGGTAATAAAGTTCGCTCCTCTTAGTCCAAAATCAAAGGCTGTATCAAGAAACAACGGTATTACAACAATTTCCGCTCTCAGAAGAAGCAACTCTAATAATGGGTCGCAATATCATGGACGACAAGTAGACGAAAATATGATTGTATTAAGAAAAAGAATACATGAAATGAAGATGGTAGAAAGAAATTATGAGCCACCAAGTGACTGGATGCAATGGGAGAAACAAATATATGTTAATTATGATGAGTATATATGCACGGCATTAGGGTTGGTCCAAACCCAATTGATGAACACTAGGCCTAGTGTTGCTCTTGCTACTTTGGCCTTGCTTACGTTGAGCGTGCCGACTTCCGTTATCTTACTCGTCTCCCATTTTGCTGCAGTTGCTGATAACATCTTTTAGATGCTTTCAGCTTTTTAAGTTTCATCTCAATCATTTGTTTAGATATGTTCGCTTTCATATTAGATTATTTTATGTTTTTTGTGGGATATGATCTTAGATTGTCCAAATATGGCTTAACTTTTTTATTGCCATCTTGGAGGATAGTGATGTTATATACGTTTACGTAGTAATTTAATTTAATGTAGTTTGCATACATTATTATTAGAAAAATTAATTGTTTTACTTGTTTCACTTTCAATCCTTTGTATTTTTTTTTTCATGATATAAATTTGAGCTGCATGCTTACATGACTTGCTACATCAGTAATCAGTTGAACATATTAAGAGAGCAGTTTTGACCAGTTGCTTCGATGTTGATCGAGATTCAAATACCTTCGAGTTTGGGTCGACACAATCGTTTATTTCAAATTATTTTTAGAAGTTTTCCGGTTTGATCAGTTTTTGATAGGTCTAGATAGCTACAAGCATTATATTATGGCAAAATTAATATTTATGACTCTTAAATAAAAAAAACAATATTTATTTATTGAGAAATTTCTAATCTTGTGTTTATTATTCCAAAGAAAGATTAGGAAATATTTTATTTTATTATTAGAAAAGATCATAATTTCCTAATCCTAGTGGATTCAATAGGAAATTAAAAAACTTATAAAACCCCCCGTCGTTCGATTAAATGCATTAACTATCTTAATTGCTCTTCACGAGTTTTTTTACGTATGATTATTGCTTCTTTTAATTTGTCGATGGGATTTGTTCTTCAAGAGACACTATCATCAATTAATCGCAAAAGAGGTAGACCACCCAAGGTTTCATGCAACGTCCAACATGATATATTACCTCTTGTTATACCAAGGCGAAAACGGTCTAAAGTAATCAAGGTTACAAACAATTCCGAATATAAAAAAATCGAAAACTATGACATACTCTCAAACGTATATGATGGAAAAATAATTAAGGATGACACGTCAAGCGAGGATGGAACTATGGACTCGACTTTGTCATCAGAAGAGTTACCAGAAGAACATGTTCCTTGGTTATCTCAAATCACTATACCTGGGTCAATTCCGAATTTGGATAGTTTTTTCTTCAATCCGACTGATCTCGACCTTCTTGTACACTTTTTTGATGATATACCTACCATGTGATTTATTCTTATAAAACTAAATTGATTATGAGCCTGACTTAAGTCAATTACAAGATCAGTTTGCGTGTGTTTAAATTAATTATATTTATGACTTAATGGAAACGAACAATGAATTCATAATCACTTATTTACCCTAAACTTTATTAGACGAAAGATCTATGAAATCAAGCAGCAAATTTAAAACGTTATTATCGTGATTAAGATATCAATAGGTCTTCCTTAAGACGGATATGCATGCATGCATATAATATTACTGCATTTGCGTAGTTAACTCATTTTAATCTTACGCCGAGGATATCCATCGTTAAGAGAGAACAATTAAAATTTTACGTGGACAACTGAAAGCACACCGAGGACCAATTGTCGAATTGCATGGTCAAATGATTTATATTGATGACTTATGTTTGGTTTTTAGCTCGATAAGACGGTCGTATACGAGTAGGATGAACGATTATAGGACTCACTCTTTAGCTCATATGCCTTTTATTTGCGATCGCCAAGCTTTCGACGTTGGTTACAAACTCTTCGATATGGGTTATACACTGCATGAACTTAAAACCTAATTGTAAAATAGTCTAGACAATTATGAAAGTCGGTACGAGAATGGTACCGAACAAAGAAATTAAAATTAGAAAAGTTAATTTGACACTAGTCTCTCTAAAAAAACGGGTAAAAAAATATCTCAATTGTATAGAGAGTAAAAAAACGGGAATCAGTTCGTCAGGGTTAGCAAGTGGCTGTTTTTGGTGTTCATGGGTTAAAGCAGCATCCAAAGCAAACTCGCTGAACCGGTCTTATCGGACACGCTCATGACGATCTATAATGATGCATCAATTGTTACCCACGCCCTTGGCTTCCTCGGCTCTATCATTGGGGTGTTGTTCGGGTTTGGATTCTAATATTTTTATTGTATCCCTGTCTCGTATAAGCAGCCCCATAAATCTTGTTATCCTTCACAACTTTTTCATCCCCCTTGCAATTTATTTCACTACCCTTTGATCCGTTGGGAGGTGTTTGTTCTATTTTTGCTCTGTTTTTTTTATTATAATTTATTCACTTTTTTCTACTTTTCTTCAAGTATTTGTTCATTAATCAATAATCCGTCATGTTCATTAATTTTGTCTTTGTTAGTAAAGCTCACAGAAGTACTTATTTTTGTAAAATATCACTATATTGATGTTGTCATGGTGGTTGAATGAATTTAAATTGCAAACAAGATATGCAAGTTTGATAATGCAGTTACAAAGACTCGAACTCGGGACTTCGGGTTGCTTCAAAGATGGGAGGTTGTTACTTCCTACCATTGAAACCACTAAGATTTGCTTAAATATAGATATCTTCTTTTTTCCCGGATTAATGAATAATAATGATAATGATATGTCCTCATGACGTCATTATTAGGACAATAATCTATTGCTCTTCTCACCCATCCCGGTATCCAATCTAACCGTAATAATTATTGTATGAGATGGTCTCACATCGTAGGATGTTCCAATCTTAGTCAATTTAACCGTAATTATTGTATGAGATGGTCTCACAACGTGGGATGTTCCAATTATATAAAAATCATTCTTTTATTTATTGATAATAACAATAAATAAATGATATTTTTATTTTAAAAAGGATCGTTTCATGGTGCAAGATCGTCTCGCCTTAGAAATTATGCTAATCAAAATTATTAGAGTTGTTAGGATTAAACAGGCATAGCTCCCTTCCCGATGAAATTCATATAGCCTATTATTAACCATAAACCCTAGTTTCCCTGCCGTAGACATTCGACGATGGAACAAAAACGTTATCGCTCGTCAATGGTACAACACCATAGATGGAGCTCCCTTCCCGATGAAATCATCATCAACATAATGTCCGGCTTTAACCTTCTTCGCGACACCGTCATTACTATTTCTACTGCCAATTTCAGCATCAAACAATATGACAAACCTATCGACAATATCGACGAGTATTGGACTATCCTTGATAACCTCTTCACCTTGTTCGCGCCACCTGTTATCGACATTTTGTCTTGATTTTTACGATTACCAGTACAACGAACCTCATTGCTGGCCAATCATCAAAACATGGGTTCGTCAACTACGTTCTCGTAACATCCAACACATGAAGCTTTCTTGCTCTACAGGTTTCGGTCAATTTGGTCATCGATATTACCCAAAAAGCATTTTTCGAATCCATTCCTTGGTAACACTCGAGTTGGAGACTTCCTAATTCCATTTCTCTTCCAAACCTCAAGAAACTATATTTCGATATATTCGATTACGCATATTTGGGAAGATTATTAAGTTGTGCTTGTCCCTTTACCATCCTCAGGAAAGTGTCGTATTAATCAGAAGCAAGAGTTTAAAACGATTACGTATAAGATTAGAAGGGAAATCGATCCGTGAAGTTATTATTGATACTCCAATATTGGAACAATTGAATTATTGTTCTAATTATTTATTATCAATGCATATGCTGAATTCGATTTCAAATGTCGTCAAGTCGCTTACCCTCAGTACTGGCTCACCGGCGAGGTTCATCAATTGTTGTACTACCTTACCCGAACTGATTCGTCTTAAATTATCTGTCAGTTCTGAAATATTTCAAGTAATATTTGATCAACAGATGATGATGATGCGTCGTCCCAATTAGAGGTTCTTGTGTTACCTAGTTCAACAGGTGAAACACAGAGTTTTATGCAGACGATGTCAATCAATTTAGCAAATATGGGTAATATGTCAGCATTTGAGTAATATATTCAAGACTTTTCCCCTAAATAAGTCTTGTAATGAGCCAAACACAAGTCTTTTTGTAGTTGTGTGGCACATAACATCTTGACTTTTCAAGTCTACTTAACCTCAAACTAACTAACTGTGGTCTAGCTGTGGCCATTTGTTAACAATAAGCAACATTAATTAAGAAAATAAAATATCAGAATTTATATTATTAATTGGTATTTTGATTTAACAAATCCAAGAGTATAATGAATTGGATCAAGTTGTTAATTCTGGTAATTGTTTTGAGTTGTATCACAAGCGATGCCTTATACACCACGGTATACAGCTCGCTCCTGATTAATTGTGGGCTTCCCAAGTACACCAAATTCGAGTCCCCCTTGGACGGTCGTGTATGGCAAAGCGACGACGACTTTGATTTCGTTCCGACTAACCTCGACAGCGTCTCAACTAACGTCTCAGAGGATGCAGAGGACCTACCATACAAAACAGGTCGGGTATTCTGGTCTAGTATCAACTACACCTTCTCCGTCACCCCAGGTCCCATATTCCTTCGCCTCTACTTCTTCCCTAATGTTTCCTACAACAGAACTCCTCCTCACCTATTTTCGACATCTCTCTTTGCTAATAACTACACTCTTCTACACAACTTCAACCCTTTTCTCAACTCACCAGGGACGCCCTTGATATATGAATTCCAAATTATTATCCAAAATGGTGAAAATAATCTCAACTTAACCTTCTCCCCTGGAACCACTATTCCACTAATGATACCAAAGCATCCAACGGATACGTGAATGGTATAGAGATCCGGTCCATACCAGAGGGGCTGTACATTAACGAGTCCAACCTGAATTATTTTTATGTGACGGATCCGGAAACAGGTTACACACTGCAGAATCAATCAACCGCATTCCAGACAGCTTATCGGCTAAACGTGGGAGGGGAGATTGTAGATGAGAGGGACGACAATCCAGGGGGAATGAAGCGTAAATGGGAGGCTGACGAAAATTACGTAGTAGGGGAACGAGGCGATAAGATGGAGCCAACTCCAGGGTGGGATAGCTCAAGTATTCAAATCACCAACAAATTGTTGGCCTACTTGGCGCCTAAGATAGTGTACGGGACGCTGAGGACATTGGGAGACAACTCGCCTGAGATAAATTTGAAGCGGAACCTTACGTGGATGTTCCAGGTGGACCCGGGGTTTGATTATGTGGTGAGGCTTCATTTCTGTGAGTTGGATAGTGATGTCACAGGGATTGGAAAGAGGCTCATGTCTTTTTATATCAATGGACTTCTAGCGGATTGGGATATTGATATTTGGCTCGATGCGGGAGGGTTTGCTAAGCCTGTTTATAAAGATTATGTTATTAGTCTTCCCATAGTAAGTACTGGTTCAAAGGTTTCTCTTTTCTTAGACCTCCATCCTCAACCATTCAAGTAAGTAAATTTATATTAGAGTAAATTATAAATAACCCCCTTTTATAATCGACTTTTTTGAAATAACTCTCTTTTATAATTTTTTATTCAAATAACTTTCTTTTAAAACATGTTTTTATACAAATCAATACCTATTTTACCGGAATGAGACTTATAAGTGAATTTTCCGGCCAAAAGTTCATTTTTCCTTCATTTTTCACTTATATAAGATGCTAAATTACTTTTCCGCTTAGTTACTCACTATGTTATTCTTTAAAACAAGACAACATGACGCATTTATTCTCGATTCTTCTCCGTTCAAAGTGTATTATTTGAGTGTATTATATTTGAGAGAGATCTGAAATTGGTCACGGGTTATGGAAACATAGTAGCGATGTAGGGATTACGTTATAAGAACGGTAAATCGATCAAATTATAAAAAATAAATCTAATTCCGACGAGGAGGCATTGATTTGTTGAAAAACAAGTTTTATAAGAGAGTTATTTGAATAAAAAATTATAAAAGGGAGTTATTTAAAAAAACATGATTATATAAGAGAGTTATTTGTAATTTACTCTTTATATTACTTCTTATATTTAATTTTTGTAGTTTTGAAAAGTTGAAGTATGCTCTCATGCTGGCAAAAAGAATAAAGTGATCATTTATGTTATATATCTTGTGATATGGACTTGATCTCCCCGCGTGGCCAACATATGTTTTGGATATGTAGTCATATACTTCCTCCCATCACACTTGCCGATGCACGTCTTGCAACATGAATATTTTTTACTTGTAATTAAAAATTATAAAAAATTTGATATTTTTATAGCATTCGTGATGATAAATTCAAAAAGATCTTACATGACTATGTTTTGTCTCATAGATTAAAAATAATATCAAAGATTCCCGACGATCATAAATAGTGTCAAAAATCAAATGTTAACTTTGGTTTGAATAGGAGGGAGTATATGGTAGATAAAACTAACATACTCTGTAATAAAATAAATACTTGGCTAAATAAATAGGATAATGATACAGCACCACCCTTTCTTATGCATCCCTTAATAGGTTGTGTTTATATATTGATGATTGATTGATATTTATATTGATTTGTTGCTTTTTTTCGCTCCGTTTCTTTAGGTTTACAAATGTATCGCTGAGTGGGTTGGAGATCTTCAAGTTGAGCGATATAACTAGAAATCTTGCAGTTCCTAATCCACCTTACAGTGGTAGTGCTACAATTTCACAAAATCAAACACTAACAAGTAAAAGTTCAATCTTTAAGGTTCTCATTATTATAGGAGGCGTTATTGGTGGTTTGCTACTAATGTCTATTATTCTACTTGCTCTATTTCGACGAAGATTAGAATATAAGAAGCTATTTACATCGGCCTACTCGTCTAGACCGTCCTTACCAACCGATCTTTGTAGACTTTTCTCGTTGACCCAGATAAGGCTTGCCACTCGCGACTTCGATCAGAACTTAATCATAGGCAGGGGTGGGTTTGGCAAGGTGTACAAAGGTTGCATAGATGGCGGAGCCACTGATGTGGCTGTTAAACGACTGAACCCGACATCCAAACAGGGGGCGCAAGAGTTCCTGACTGAAATTGAGATGCTTTCAAGACTACGTCACAGACATTTGGTGTCCTTGATCGGGTATTGTGATGAAAAGGGTGAGATGATATTGATATACGAGTACATGCCTCGTGGCACTCTTCGCGACCACTTGAATTACAGAGACACCAAACGAACAAACAACAATCAAGTATTATCATGGAAGCAACGTTTGACGATTTGCCTCGGATCAGCTCGTGGGCTAGAATATCTTCATTCAGGCACACAGCAACTCATTATTCACCGTGATGTCAAGTCCACCAATATCTTGCTCGACGATAAGTGGACCGCCAAGGTGTCAGACTTTGGTCTCTCGAAAGTAGGTCCTGCAAGTGACACAGGAGTGGGCCATATTAGCACTACTGTTAAAGGTAGCTTTGGGTATTTGGATCCCGACTATTATAAACGTGGACAAGTAACTGAGAAGTCAGACATTTATTCATTTGGTGTCATGTTATTTGAAGTGCTATGTGCCCGGCCAGCGGTTGACCTTCAACTTCCTAAGGTTCGCGCTTGCTACACAAAAGGAATCCTCTACACTTTAGTCGATCCTACCCTAACGGGTCAAATCACACCCGAGTGTCTAACTAAATTTGGGGAGATAGCAGAGTTGTGTGTGAGAGTCAATCGCGACGAACGTCCTTCAATGAGGGACGTAGTATGGAGCTTAGAATTCATGCTAACACTTCAACAAACCGCCGAGAACACTAGTGATGGTAG